>JARFJB010001986.1:540000-542500 GCA_036346205.1 Vesta saturnalis
TAAGAACCGAGTTCAAATGGAACGAACTCGTTACTTTCATTAACGTCAATTCATCGAATATTCTTTTAGTTCAGGAAGCAAATATAAATAAGCTTCCGATTTCGTTGAATTGCAACACGCATTTTTTCTTGTTAAATCCGTACATTACTGATTACATTGGAACACTAATTGCAGTTAAAAAAAAACTTACATGTGATAGAGCACGAATTATTAAGTGAATCATACCTTCAACGGGTATCCGTGTCTTTAGGCAATACTGTATGGCATATTATTAACGTATACTTACCAAACAATACTCAGCTGGCTGAAGACATCTTAACCACCCTAAATTTGTTTTTGAATAATGAGGAAGGCAACCACCGCTTGGGGAGACTTCAATTGCACGCTGAATCCATCAAGGGACAGATGTGGATCAACAGAAAGGAATGCCAGTTTATCAAATAACTTAAAGGAAATCATAGCAAGAAGCAACCTTATTGACTGTTGGGATTTTTTTAATCGAGATCGAAGTGGTTACACATTTTTTACTGTCTCTGGGCCTCCAACAGCATCAAGACTTGATAGAATTTATTGTTCAAACAATATTACATCTTCATTATTATCATGATCGTTGCATGCGTCATTCTCTGATCACATTTCTGTAGCACTATCTCTAAAAATCTCGAACCCAGTTTCATATCCACCATACTGGAAATTTAACAACCTTCTCTTGGATGACAGTTGTTTCATAAACACCATGAGGACTTTTTATTTAATTAACGGCGGAACTATCGCATGACATAAACGACCACAACATAATATCTTGGTGGGAACAACTGAAAGGCAAAATCAAGGACATAGTAACCTTGTATCAACGACAAAATAAGCAAAAGCGATATGAGGAGTTAAATACCATTCAAAGAACTCTTAAAAACCTCACGAAGGGAGACGTAAGCGGAAATATACAACGAACGTGTATACGTGTTCTCTTACAGCTTTACTTCCCCCTTTCGTAGTTTAGCGATTGTCTTTCCTTAAATTACGTGGCGCCTTAAGTATTTTTAATATTCGGTCACACGACCCACACAGCCAGTGCCTACCGATTCAAAAACAGCAGAGGTAGACCTATCTCTCATTAATTCTATCTGTAGGGTATTTCGGGCTTAGTTCAAAAATCATTACGTTACAATTTTAAATCACCACAATTTCAATTCCAATAATAACTTAACCCTTTAACTTGGAGTGTCTACACACAACATTTCCGTATACATACAGATACCTTAAAAGTACTAGCGGGTTTATATAGTTAATAATAAAACTAGGTACATGCAAAAGAAACTGAAATTTTTTGATTTCATATTATACATGTCTTTCAACACATTAATTCTACTCTGAAAAAAATTACAATTAGTTTCTTGAGGCTTTTTACTTTTTGATTCATACTTATTTTAACAGTAGTAGACGAACTTTCATATATTAACGTAGGTAACGTCTTGTATTTTTTTTTTTTTTTTTTTTTTATTATTAGTAAATTTACAATCTGCTCTACTCATGGAGCATTAAGTAAATGTGATGTAATTTTAACAGACTTTGTTTGGAGAAACCACTCATTAGTGATACTCCTGCAGTAATCATCTTATAAATTTTAGGGTATTCGTAAGTCGTAAGGCCAATTTCTCTTGAGTCTTCTTAATGGTGGATGCGCAGTGGTTAGTTGCTGAACCAGATTATTTGAATGACCCTGTAGTCTATCGTAGTAGTTTTGGGCAAATCTATGTATTTCTTCCTCGACAAATGGAATACCAAGATCTTCGTGTAAAGTTTGATTCGTGACGTACCATGGAGCATCAACCAGGGCTCGAAGTGTTTTGGACTGGAATTGTTGTATGGTTTTCTCCTAGTTGGTTTACAACATCCCCACAGTTGAACACCATACGTCCAAATAGGTTTTAAGATGGATTTGTATATTAATAGTTTGTTGGATAGGGATAGTTTTGATTTCCTTCCAAGAAGCCAATACATTTGACGAAATTTGAGACTTAATTGCTGGCGTTTGGTTGTAATATGCTTTTTCCACGTGAGGCGTTGGTCCAAGTGCATGCCCAGGTACTTGGTTTCAGTCTTCACCGGTATTGGGTCATCGTTAAGAGTAACGGGGGGACACAAATTAGTTCGCAAAGTAAATGTCACTTGTGTTGATTTAGTATGATTGATTTTAATGCGCCATTTATCGAGCCATTCGTTTAACAGGTTTAGGTGGTTTTGCAGATTTTCGGATGCTTGAGTAGGATCTTGATGTGTGGACAGGATAGCAGTGTCATCAGCAAAGGTGGCGGTAACAGTATTTATGGCTTCTGGTAAATCAGCGGTAAATATCAGGTAAAGTAGGGGACCAAGGATACTACCTTGGGGAACCCCGGAATTTATTGGATAATATTCAGAGATTTCGTTATTATGCTTGACTGAGAAGAATCTGTCTGTAAGGTAAGATTTAAGGAGAAGATAGTAGTACTGGCATTAG
>JARFJB010001986.1:547500-550000 GCA_036346205.1 Vesta saturnalis
GCTCACTTATATAATAAACTATTTACATTTTACTTTGTGAATTTCTAAAAAAAAACTGAATTGGTAGTCAATTGGTCCATTTTTTGTGCAATCACCATTACGATAAAAAATGTATTGTTGTTCTATTCAGTAGTATTAATCCAAAAATGAAATATTAAGATATTAACACCGCATACGGAAAATTTAAGTAATAGTATTTAATATAGCTTCTTGTCCTTGTTTACTATGTAGAACACTGTGAAATGTGTATTGAAAAGAACGGTTTACATTTTGAACAAAGTGTCTAATTTTATTATACTAGTGTTATTGTTACTTATTTATAAATCATTATTGCTAAGAATTCTTATTAATTTCACAATTATTAATTAAGTATTGTTACAATAATAAATAAGGATTGTTAAAATTAGTGTACTAAACAGATTTCAATTTACAAAAGTCTTGTATTTGAGTATGACTTGATACAGTGGCGGCTCTTTAATGAGAGCAAGTGAGCAGCGGTCTATAACTTATTAGAATCTCACTTAAAAACTACATACATGTTTATGGCGAAATTGATACATACATAATTATACAGAAAGTAATGACCGCATAACAATAATAATTATGCATTTCTTTTTATACGAGGATAATAACAATGGATACTAAAAAAAACCGATAACCTACCTATTTATAAATGAAAATGTATTTGAAATTTTAAAGAAACGATCGTTAGGAACTAAAATGATTCTAAATGTTTTATTATATCTTTTTTATTAAAAACTTTATATTCAATTATTCACATAAAGCACATTACTTAACTTAGTACCACATCAAACACTAAAAATCAAAATAACTCGGAAACGCACAGGAATTTCGAAATAGAAGAAGGTACATTATTTTTTGTTAAACTGTATGTAGATAACGAAAATAACAGTTTTTTTTAAAAAATAGTCATTGGCGTAGAAGTTCTGTTTATGAAAGTGGTTGAGCACCCCCTCCACTCCGCCACTGTGCAAGTTTGTGAACATTCTTATCGCTTGTTTTATGCCCCTTAATTAATAGACATTATCTCCCCAACATGAAAAAAATCTAAGCATTCGTTTATGAGTTATAATGAAAATTTGAGAAAAAAAAATTATATTCATCACCCTGTATCTCGGAAACGAAGCCTTCTACGACATATGTTTATAGGAACTTTTCTTTTTAGAAACGTGTTCTATCTCCTGTTAAAGTTTGTCTACAAAAGACTGACTCACCCTATATATATATATATATATATATATATATATATATATATATATATATATATATATATATATATATATATATTACCTTCGTATAGTGCACGGTAAGATGCACTTTCAAATATTAATGTCTAACGCCTTGTATTTAAAACAAAAAATTAAATATACATTTGTAAGTAGATTCTACCATTTAACGCTTGTATAAAATTTTGAATAAGTACCGCTGTTGTAAAGTGAAGATTTATTTATGTATTTAATAAAATTAATAGTAATTTTGAATTATCGAAATTTAATCCAAAAAAAATTATTACTTGAGAAAATCTAATATTTTGTGCATTCAAGTAAGTAAACCGGATAGATAAAGACCTTTATAAATCGTGAGCACGTAAGACGGACAAAATGACATCAAAATTCGCTTTAAATAGCAATGTCATATTAAATATAAAAGTTTGCGGTAGTCACCGAACCGTTAGAGGATCTTAATTTATATTTTACTCTTCTACAACTGGAAACCTCAACAGTCAGTTTAGTATTTAAAGAAGGTTTTCTGCTTTGGAGATGTGTTTAGAAATGATACTATGCCAAAATGTATGTTGATATATTAATATCTAGCAGAGTACAAAATAAGTACGGTAGATACATATAGTAGTAGCAAGAATTACATGTATTTAGAACTTAAATTAAAAACTGATTTGATTTCAGATTTCAATCAGCTGCAACCTGCTCTGTGGTAAGTTTTTGATTTGACATTAAAAAACAAGCAGGACCTAACGACAGAGTAACAAATTCTTGCTTAGTTTATTAAAGGCTCACGATACACGTGAATCTCAATTAATTACAGAGAGGAAAACGTTCTCATCGTATAATTTTGATAAAAAGTTTTAAAAATTAGTTATACAAATAATGGATAAAAAGAAAACAAAATGCAATACTTCTTTCTACACTAGATACATATATTATTTTTTGTAATCGTTACTTTTAATACATAAATAAAAAAGTGGTATATAACTAAATATATAAACTTTTTTGTTTATGTATTTAATTTGACATTTGTCATCAAATATTTCAAAATTAAATTTTTTTCTAATTTTATGTAAACGATTACAAAAAATTTTATTCGCAACACGTGCGCTGTAACATTTTTAGTGCTCAGCATTATATTTTATCCCTCGGCTACGCCTCGGTTAAAAAGGAACGGCCTCGCACCAAGAAATGTATGAACAGCGCACTAGTTACGAAAATAACTATTGTTCCAAACCGCATTTACAATAAAAAAA
>JARFJB010001986.1:555000-582500 GCA_036346205.1 Vesta saturnalis
GGGCACATTTGGAACATTTGATGTAAGTTTTTGGTGATAGGTTTTAGTAGATTTACTTGTTTTCATTCATGTCAAGTTTAAAAATAGTTAAAATCACCGTATTGCATTTAATAATTTAAATTTATTTAAGTTAGGTATTATTCTGTACTCTCATGGTTGACAAATGAGAATGTCTTACATTTAACCCACTATAGATACTTGCAATATTTTATGGCGATTCTTCATGAATAAAGCAAATTCAGTGTATCATAATTTGATACTCAACGTCCATTGCAACCAACAACTGGAACACAAGAAAACAGACACATTACTATTCATATTTGACAAACGTAAAAAGTTTATTTTCAAGCCCTCTATTTTACTATAAAACTCACAATTTTATTACAAACATATTGAAAATACATCAAAAGTTTTAGATCTCTACAATAGATATAAATAAAGAATTAAAAATTAGCACTCTCATTTAAAATAAGAAAGTTCCTATTGACTTCTGGTATAAGCGGAGGTGTTACCGTTTTGTAAATGTTTTCGCGTAACGGGGTAGGCAAATTTCAATTTAAAACCGCCCTTAGTTCTGTATATTATATATATATATATATATATATAATATATATATATATATATATATATATATATATATATATATATATATATATATATATATATACAAGGTTGCTCATTAGTGCGTGAAAGTGCGATATCTCAGTAAACATGAGTTTTAGAAGTAAAGGTTTTATATGTATATTAGAAATTTAGTGCAATGGTTTTGAGATACACGTCTGATGGTTTATGTAAATGTAACACTTTGGCTTAGCAACATTTAATGTTTAAATGTGTAGGAAAGGTTGACCAAATATATTTAAATAAAACTCAAAACTCTTAACCACCATGCTTTTACTTGCAACAGTACAGAACCGTCCCGTTCCTCCTTCAGTCTTGCCAACTTTATTTGTGGCGGGATATTTGAATATACTACAATAATCTAGTACAACACGGTCAACATGACAATTTGATCGACCGCGATCAGTACAAAACTATAACTAGTTTAGTCTAATTAACAAATGAATCAATACAATTTATGCATTTTAAAATTACAATCAACATAGGTAAAATTTGAAAAAGCATTTAAAACCTGATAGATTAGCAGCATCAGCTTATTGCTTTGTTGTCATTGAACCAACAGCATATTATTATTGTCTATCCTTTTTTCTGCCTTTAGTCTCAAATCTCATAATCTATTTACAAAACTATTAAAACTTAATTTTTTTTTATTCTCCTCCCATAACCGCATGTGACAAGATTCAATTACTCCTTCATAAGGCCTTTGGGTCAACTGGTGTCCTTCGACATCTTTAACCAAATAACGATCGTTTCCTAGAATCTTTGCAACTATGTAAGGACCTTTAAATTCTGGAATTGTTTTTTTATTAACACCTACTGTTACATCTACATTGGTAATTACTACAAGATTATTGAGATTATATTGTTTTGGCATCTTATGTTTCTTATTAAACTGCTCTAAATTATAATTTTGAACCTTTATAATATATTTTTCTGCATTTCTTCTAATCAAATCTATATTGTGGTCGGTCGTTTCATTATTTAACAAAATTTTTACATTATCTGCCATGCTACCTAATTGGTTAACACCAACTAGTAATTTTGATGGGCTATTTCCCGTGCTTCTGTTTATTGTATTATTTATTTCAAACTCGACATCAATTAAAGTTTCTAGCCATTTTCTAGAATCAGTCGTAAGCTTGGAAATCATTGGTGTAATATCACGATGAAAACGTTCAACCTGTCTGTTTGCTGGAGGCATACAGGAAGAAACTTTTGTGTCTCAAATTTGTAAATCTGATAAAAATGACTCAAAGATTTTTGAGGTAAATGCTGTACTCCTATCCGACACTATACGTTTACATTTGCTATATGTTGTGAAATAACACTTTAAATGTTTGATGACTTCTGTCGCATTTGTAGTTTTACAAGCAAAAACTTTAATAAATTTAGTAAATCCATCTGCAATACTTAATATATATTTTTGTCCAGTGGAACTCTTTTCGAAGGGACCTAAATTATTAATATGAATTATGTTAAAAGGCAAATCACCTTTAGGAATTGGGTATAACTGTCCCTCTTTTTTACCGTTATTTGGTGAAAAAACTACACATTTCGGACAGTCTGATACATAATATCTACTTTGCACTTCATATTTGGAAACCAATAGTTTCTACGTATGAGTTCAATACTTTTTGTTGCTCCGACATGACCTAAATCATCGTGAGAGCTACGAATAACATTAATTTCCATCGACTTAGGTAAGTAGAACAATAAATTTAAGGAATTATCTACGTTACTACGATTTTACTAATTTGTAATTGGCTTTTAATTTTGGCGATATCCGGATCTGTTTCTTGTTTAATAGACAAGTTTCTTTCAAAAGTGTTATCGGTAAGGATTAAAACATTAACTACTCTAGACAAAGCATCTGCGTGACGCATTTTTCGCTAGGTTTATGTTCTATTGTGTAACTAAAATTTTCTAAATAGAGGGACCATCTCAAAATTCTCGGGTTTATCTCTTTCTTTTTTAAAGCCATATTTAAACTATTACAATCAGTATAAATCTTAAAAGTTAAACCTTGTAAATAAATTATGAACTGTTTTAAAGCATAATAAATTCCTAACATCTCTAACTCAAAGCTATGATATTTACTTTCGCTCTGTGTAGCACGTTGTGAGAAGTAAAATACTGGATGAAGTTGCAAATCCTTCTATATCTGTAGGAGAACTGCACCAAAAGCTATAGAACTACTGTCAAAGTGAAGCTGTGTTTCCGCGTTTGGTTTGTAAATCGCTATTACTGGTTCTGAAGTTAATAGAAATTTAATTTTATTAAAACTAATTAAACATTCATCATTAAAATTATAGGGAACATCGTGTTTTATTAAATCATATAACGGTTTGCATATCAATGAAAATTCTTTGCGAAAATATGAAGCTAACCCTATAAAACTATGTAGCTCTTTTACATTCCTTGGAATTGGATAATTTCTTACGGATGAAATGTAACTTTTATTTGGTTTAACTTTATTTGCACTTATCTCATAACCTAAGTAATTTACTGTAGTTTGCAAAAATTTGCATTTGTCTAACCTTAAGTTTAATTTATTATCTACTAAAATCTTAAATACTTCTTTGAGAATACTTATATTCTCATTTATGGTTTGGGTTGCTATTAAAATGTCATCAATACAAATTAAAAGTTTGTCTTTACTTAACAGATCCTTAAATACCAAGTTAATGTATCGCATAAAAGTAGGACTATTTTTTAATCCATATCGAACTCGTGAGTACTCAAACTGATCATAAGGCGTTACGAATGAAGTGAACTTTGTGCATTCCTTATCAATTTCGATATGTTCAAAGACAGATTTGAGATCTAAAGAACTAAAAAAGGTCTTACCACGAAGCCGATCAATCTGATCCTCAATGAGCGGTAAAGGATAATTATCTCTGAATGTCATACTATTTAAAGTGCGATAATCCACACACATTCGAGTTTCATTATTCTTTTTCCGCACAAGTACAATTGGAGATGCACATTCAGATTGCGATGGCACAATAACATCCCTGTTCAATAAATCCTCTAAAATTTCTTTAACTTTGTTGCTTTCACTATACGATAATCTCCTTGGTCCAAAAAAGAAAGGTTTATGTAGTTTACTATCTAATCTGATTGACATATTAAATTTTATTTTAGGCACTACTGGTCGATCAGGCTTAACATAAAATTCAGAAAAAACATCATTCTTAAACTTATCACCTACATCAGAATTAATAGTTAAAGCATGAAGCTCATCATTATTAACAAAGATGATACTAAAAATATCGGGGACATCCGAACTTTTAAACATTACATTTGAAATTCGTGCTTGATCTGCTTCAAATTTTACTTCAATATCTGGTAAAGATATGAAATCACGACCTAATAAGTAGTCATGTGGTATATATAGCATCGTCATTCACAATATAGAAAGTTAACGAACCATTATAAGCATCTGTAATTATTTTCAGTTGTACAACACCTTGCACATTCAAAGGAATTCTGTTAACACCAAAAAATTTTCTATCTGTATGAATAATTTTACTAATACCATCTAACTTAGTAACAGTACAATATTTAACCATTGATATTGGTGAGCCACTATCTAAAATACCTGATAAAACTACTTGACGTTCATCATTACCAAACATAATCGGAACCATGAATGCAGATTTCAATTCTGGTTCAAGAACAAGCGCGGTAGTGGTTGAATCTGGTGCAACATTAATAGATGAGGTTGTGCGATGTCTAGGTTGAGATTTGGGGCAATCACTTCTAGTAAGGCCTACAGCACCACATGTAAAACAAGTTCTCGGTTGCCTTGTAGCGATTCGACTAATACAAGTCGTAGTCACTGGAACAGATCCGGAATTATGTGTTTGTGGTTGAGAACAATACGAAGCATAATGCCCCATTTGATTACATCTGAAACACTTGACATGAGCAAATCGGTCATTACCAACACTGCGACGAACACCACTGCTTGTACTTGGAAAATTGTCTCTGTGAAATCCTGGATAACTAATGTCTTTAAAAACTGACAATATATGTTGCAAAGATGAAAATTCTTTCATTTTTGCTTGATTGCGTAGATGTATGTTATCGATGCCTTCGATTAAATAAAATATTACATCTCCTCCAGGCAAATTTAATTTATTGCATATACCTTGTCTTGATAATACTTCATAAATTTTTCAGAACGCTCCCACTTCCTGGATTCAAATCTTTTCATAGTCTGTATACGATCTTCTCGAAACGAAAATTATTGTACCATTAGATTCCTAAGACAGGAATAAGCTAACGTAACATAATCTGGTTTAGAATAAAACCAATCCATTGCATAACCCTTTAATTTCTGGGTTAACACTAGGAGACAACATTTATCTTCAAGTTGGTACAAATCACGAATGACATCAAAACGAGGGAAAAAATCTGCTGCATCGCTCTGACCATTGCAATCCGGTAACAAACTAGCAATTTCACTTACTGTAACTGCTTGAACCGTGCAATCTACTAAATCTTGAATGGTAGCAACTCCTGCTGGCCCTGGCGATTCCATTTCTTGTTCTGTACTCATAATAAAATTCCAGGCAACACACTAATTAATTTAAAAGTTCAAAAAACAATTACATAAACCATAAACCCTCGATTAAACTTTTAACCTCAAAACACGCGAATAAAGAAAAGTAAAAAATACGCATAAATTTCACTTCACGATAACTGCATCAACTTTTCCATAACCCCACACCTGAATTTGTAGGAAAGATTGGCCAAATATATTTAAATAAAACTCAAAACTCTTCACCACCATGCTTTTACTTGCAACAGTACAGAATCGTCCCGTTCCCCCCTTCAGTCTTGCCAACTCTATTTGTGGCGGGTTATTTGAATATACTACAATAATCTACTACAAATGTATATAAGTATGGCGTTTCTATTAGTCATCTCTACCTCCGATACTCAAATCTCATTTTAATGTAAATTTACTAAGAGATTAATTTATTATACTGACGCATTGTTAAACTTTTAGAACCCCGATAAAGCAGAAATCTGTAACATATGGTTATTTTAAAAAAGAGGGTCGTCTTCTTATCAATAAATTATCCCAAATCCCAGTTACGATCACTAATTGGTAAAATTAACTTACAAAGTAGTTGTAAATCGTTTGCCTATTATTTCACATGCTTTTCACGTTATTTATTTATTTTATTTATTAATCGGAACCTTGATGTACCGTTAGGTGTCAGACTTTATATTTAAGAAACAGGGACATATTATGTTTCCATTTTTTATAAGTAAGCTTTGCCCATTTTTTCTTATTCTTCGCTTCCACCCAGTCCATTTCCTGTTCTCTCTGATTTAATTTTATTGTATCTTCCAATGTTTTATTGGTCTACCTCTGTATCTTCTCTGTGTTGGTCTTGTTTCCCATATAACCTTTGTTTGCTGTGTTTCCTTGATTCTTATTAAATGACCGAACCATCTAAGCTGATTTCTTTTTATAGTCGTCGTTAGTGGTTCTACCTGCAGTTGGTTTCTTGCTTCGGTATTTCTAATTCTCTCTCTTTTTGTAATGCCTATTACCGCCCCAAGGTACTCCGTTTCAAGTGCTTGGAGTTTACTAAACGGTCTCTCCTTAAGCACCCAACTCTCACTTCCATTATAGTAGTATCGGTCTAAATATGGTTGGTTATATACATCGTCATTTCTGTCTTTTGAGAAACTTTCTTTTTGCGTATGAATGATTTGTTCATACTGTAGAAAACTTTTAATGCATTCTCTCTCCTTTCATTTATTTCCACATCTTTCCTTCCTGACTTAAGTATTTTCGGTCCTAGATATTTAAACCACTTTTTCTATTATCCTATCCTCTATTTTCCTTTAATATGTTTTCAGATTTCTTTTCTTTAGTGCAGTTTTCCATGCTTCAATATTGTGTTGTAATTCTCTCTCGTTATTAGCGTAATTCGCAAGATCGTCTGTATATGCACTTTCCGATATTTCTGTGGGCACCATGTTCCTTGAAAGAATGTGCAATTTCTTTAAAAACACTTATTTAACAAAATATAATGATGACAGTAACATAACGAATACTAAATTAAAGTTGTTTGGAGGACAAGAACGGAATTTTTTTGTTTAATATTTGTTTTAGATTTATTATCAAACTTTTAGATAATAAAAACTTTTCAGAACAATGCAATCAGTCATTCGAATACATCCATAAGGGATTTTAAGCATCTAAATAATAAGTATATTTTTCGTTAAAAACGTAAGAGGCATTTTTTCTATAAAAATTGTGCACTTTTAAGCAAAATAATTGGAATTTAAAAATTTTGCTTAGTGTAACAGTACCAAGTGTTAAAGTGGGACCTAACCTATAAGCATCTATGTTCTAAATTATTTGCCAGATTCATATTTCAGGAAAACCATCACTATAACACCAAAACTAGCATATCTAATTTCATTTAAATCTGGAAACTTTCTACCTAACATCGTCATTATTCTATCCCAGTAATCTATGGTTAAGTGTACCTAATAAGAAGATGGATTTTTACAGTATGTATTGTTATTAAGATATTAGCAAAAGGGTCAGTTTAATTTTAAGGGCACTCCGGTAGACACATCTAACGGAATTAGCAGCAACTTAGTCCAAACACCATGCAAGGTGCTACAAGAAACATTGAAAGTGATTCAATTATAAATACTATTGCAGTAATGTTCTTTATTAAATTATTACAATATATTAAAATTTTAACCCCTTTCCTGTTTTACTGTTTTAGGTTACGATCACGATTGTAAGGCCACATTGGTAGTCTATTTTTCTAAATAAAAATATTTAGAGTTCTTCGGAAGTGAAGGAATAAAGTGCAATCAAGCGCATGTAATGCGCAAATTCCATTTCAAAATAACTTTTCACACTCTTGTAAAAGTTATTCAATACTTATTATTGAAGAGGACAAAATCGAATTAAATATATACTCAGGAGAATAAGTAATATTCATAACTTCTTCTTATTTACAATATAAATAAGCGAATCTTCAGAATAAAATCCTTAAATTTTACTAACTCGACAGTCATTTAAAAGGCAGTATTACTGCATTGTTAATTTGTAGACAACCAACAATGAATGGCACGTTCGAGCTTATTAAAAGTGAGAGTATTATTCTTTTGGTAATGAGTACAAATAGGTAATTATATAAAACTGGGTTTGAAAAGTATATAAACACGGCATTGTAGCCCTCATTCACATTTATCATGTGTCACAAGTAAATCGCAGTTATTTTTAACCCTTGAGGATTGGGGTTTGTTTAATCTAACCCGTATCAATTCTTTATTTTCACAATCCCTCAATTTTTAATTTTGTTAATTATTAACGCAATTAATTATTTAGTTAATGACAAATGGGCCATCTACATTTTTTAATACAAAAAGGATACACGAAATGAAAGTTATTCAAAATGAAAATACCAATTGCTGTTATCAATACTGTGCGTAGATTAATCAGAAAAAAACTAATGATCCTTGTTCAGTTATAAGAATTCCTAGCAGAATGATTTTTTAACAAAAACAAAGTTCTCAAAAAATCTTATTGTAAGAAATGTGAGAAATGAAAGTGAAAATAGGATATATGTGAACGAGTCCTGAGCACCTCATTCGTATATGAAACAATTATTTGTATTGGAACACCAGACGACCTTCCTACCTACAAAATAGAAATTAAAAGAAATGAAATAATTTTAATAACATTTTTTTCTAGGATAATTATGCAACCTCTTTTATAATAAGTTAATTACGAAAATAGGCAACATTGTAAAAACAATAACAATAATCTATGTCAAACAGACAATTAAAGCTGCATGTCTGACAGAGGTTAATAGACATCTAGATGCTAACTTAAAAAATTAAAAGAATTGAAGTGATTTTAATTATAATTTTTTAAGGGTAACTATCAAACCTCTTTTTTATACGTTCATAACGAAAACAGGTAACATTGTAAAAACAAAAACAATAATTTATATCAGAATTACGTTTATAACTTCATGTCAGATAGAGATTAATACATACATATTAACTTAAAAAAAGTTAAGTAACTGCCATTCATTTTCTGAGTTGCATTAGAAAATTATTTACAACTTCTCGGGGCGTCCCTTTAGGTTCGTACTTCGTTTATTTAAATGGAACCCCTATATTTTTATAACGGATTTAGATTCCCCGTTAAAAATTAAAGGGCCTTTGGATACGATTTATCACGCCTACTAACGGTAGTTCCAGAGTTAATCGCAATTATTTAAATATTTTGAGCGTTGCAGAGGTTTACTAAAATATTAATAATTAATTAACGCTGCACTACAGGATGTTTTTTCTTTCGGGGTCCTGTTACCGAATAATTGTGCTACATTGCGAACTAATTTAATTCAGGTTTTAATTACGTTTAACTATAAAAATAGCTGTCGAACTTGTCAATTGAAAATTGAGGAAAACTCTTTATTTTAACAGTAAGGTATATTTTTATGATTTGTTTAGAACCAAGAAAACATTTTCCTTAAAACGATATATGCATTCCCTATATCTAAAGTTAATATTTTAGGAGATACTTTATATTTATTGAGAATTAGGTGAATTTCTATAAACAAACGTATCAATTAGTTCATGGACACAATTTTTTTAGTTCGAGGGCTGTCAATAACTTCCAGCTTTCGGTAATTATTAGCATCCAACATTTTGATTAGTGATTAGAAATTGAAGGAATGATTTGAAAACATAGGAGCGATAAGTTCTGGAAAATATGGAGCAAGAAACGCCACTTTAGTAATCGAGAATAAACAGACAGTAATGAGTATGACAAGTCTAGTCGAAAATCCAAATGTAAGTAAACGAGATTTAAGCAAAGCTCATGAATTAAGTAGAACAACGTTTTAGCGAATCATCAAGAAAAATTAATTTCTCGCCTATGATGTAGAACTACGTTAAGTGCACAAGATTTTGAAAAACGTTCTAAATTTTGCATACATTTTTTACAATACTTACAAGAAAACGCTGCTTTCGTGTCCCACATTTAATTTTCCGGCCAAGCTACGTTCCACAAGAACGGATTTGTGAACCATCATAATTTTCACTAATACGACAACTCGAATCCGCGTGTCACTACACTCTTAGACCACCAACATAGATGGTCACTAAATGTCTGGTGTGGCAATCGAATAATTGGGCCTTATTTTTTCGAAGGACACCTTACGATATTTAAATTTTTTACGAGAAGAATTAATTGAAGACATTCCGCTGTTATTTAGACGTAATCGTGAGTTATGGTTCTAGGATGATGGGGCGCCATTATGGGGAAAATGTTCGAATCTGTCTGGAGAACATACGAAAATGTAAACTTTCACCATTATCATACGTAATAAAATACTAATCTTTTTTGCGTTTTTTTAATGGAGTAAATTATACAATCTAAACGTTTCGATAACACTTACAGCTATCTTCGTCAGCAGTAATATCTATTAAAATTGTTAAAGATGTAAACAATTTTGTCAAAGTTGAAAAATTAAAACAAACATCAGCCTGCTATTAATATTAATAGATATTACTACTGACGAAGATAACTGTAAGTGTTATCGAAACGTTTAGATTGTTTTTTATACGTTCATAACGAAAACAGGTAACATTGTAAAAACAAAAACAATAATTTATATCAGAATTACGTTTATAACTTCATGTCAGATAGAGATTAATACATACATATTAACTTAAAAAAAGTTAAGTAACTGCCATTCATTTTCTGAGTTGCATTAGAAAATTATTTACAACTTCTCGGGGCGTCCCTTTAGGTTCGTACTTCGTTTATTTAAATGGAACCCCTATATTTTTATAACGGATTTAGATTCCCCGTTAAAAATTAAAGGGCCTTTGGATACGATTTATCACGCCTACTAACGGTAGTTCCAGAGTTAATCGCAATTGTTTAAATATTTTGAGCGTTGCAGAGGTTTACTAAAATATTAATAATTAATTAACGCTGCACTACAGGATGTTTTTTCTTTCGGGGTCCTGTTACCGAATAATTGTGCTACATTGCGAACTAATTTAATTCAGGTTTTAATTACGTTTAACTATAAAAAATAGCTGTCGAACTTGTCAATTGAAAATTGAGGAAAACTCTTTATTTTAACAGTAAGGTATATTTTTATGATTTGTTTAGAACCAAGAAAACATTTTCCTTAAAACGATATATGCATTCCCTATATCTAAAGTTAATATTTTAGGAGATACTTTATATTTATTGAGAATTAGGTGAATTTCTATAAACAAACGTATCAATTAGTTCATGGACACAATTTTTTTAGTTCGAGGGCTGTCAATAACTTCCAGCTTTCGGTAATTATTAGCATCCAACATTTTGATTAGTGATAACTGATAAAAATGCGTTATTCTCAACAAGAATTATTAGATATGCTGTATTGTATAGGGGAAAGCGAAAAAACTGCTTGCTAGCCTCAAGATTGTATGCTGCTAAATATCCTACACGAAGAAAGCCTGTTTCTAAAGCGTTTAAGAAATTGAAGGAATGATTTGAAAACATAGGAGCGATAAGTTCTGGAAAATATGGAGCAAGAAACGCCACTTTAGTAATCGAGAATAAACAGACAGTAATGAGTATGACAAGTCTAGTCGAAAATCCAAATGTAAGTAAACGAGATTTAAGCAAAGCTCATGAATTAAGTAGAACAACGTTTTAGCGAATCATCAAGAAAAATTAATTTCTCGCCTATGATGTAGAACTACGTTAAGTGCACAAGATTTTGAAAAACGTTCTAAATTTTGCATACATTTTTTACAATACTTACAAGAAAACGCTGCTTTCGTGTCCCACATTTAATTTTCCGGCCAAGCTACGTTCCACAAGAACGGATTTGTGAACCATCATAATTTTCACTAATACGACAACTCGAATCCGCGTGTCACTACAGTCTTAGACCACCAACATAGATGGTCACTAAATGTCTGGTGTGGCAATCGAATAATTGGGCCTTATTTTTTCGAAGGACACCTTACGATATTTAAATTTTTTACGAGAAGAATTAATTGAAGACATTCCGCTGTTATTTAGACGTAATCGTGAGTTATGGTTCTAGGATGATGGGGCGCCATTATGGGGAAAATGTTCGAATCTGTCTGGAGAACATATGAAAATGTAAACTTTCACCATTATCATACGTAATAAAATACTAATCTTTTTGCGTTTTTTTAATGGAGTAAATTATACAATCTAAACGTTTCGATAACACTTACAGCTATCTTCGTCAGCAGTAATATCTATTAAAATTGTTAAAGATGTAAACAATTTTGTCAAAGTTGAAAAATTAAAACAAACATCAGCCTGCTATTAATATTAATAGATATTACTACTGACGAAGATAACTGTAAGTGTTATCGAAACGTTTAGATTGTATAATTTAAAACACACCATTAAAAAACCCCAAAAAAGATAAGTATTTTATTAAACTTTTTTTAAGCTGCAATAAATAATCGGGTTAGTGAAGAGATTACGTTGTCATTGTTTTGTATTGGTGTGGTGTCGCCTAACCTTTTTCACTTTTTTCACGAGCACGAATTAAGGTCAGCTGTGGCGTTCTCTCTTTACCAGAGTAAGTACCTAACAATACTTCCAAAGAGAGTGGCGCATCCGGGTTTCTAGAGGTAAGTTAATCCAGCGATTGTATCGGGAACTGGGTCCATCCCCTGAGTTGAGCTAGCACTTACGCCGAGTACAATCTTGCAGCTTCACTGTAAGAAAGTAGTAGTTAGATAACACATAACTAAAATAGTTTTATCACTCAAACTAAATACATACAATTCAGGTAACATAATCCGATATGATATGTAATTAGCTAACACATAGCGAAAATAGTTTTACCATTGAGTAAAAGTACTCAATGGTTTTACTATTCACCTTAAAAACGTCCTTTAAATAACAATTTCAAATACGTACAATGTGGTTAGGTAGCACCTTGTGAAAATAATTCTAATGCCTACTTTAAAGTACTCTTCAGATAATGAATGGAGGTGTTACTGATGTAATTATGCAATACATTAGTGAAAAATAATTTAAGGATCATCTTAAATTTTAACTTTTGCAAGTTACGTACATCTAGAGAATATTGTTGTAGCAAGGTATAGATATTGACAGATGCGTCTTTCACAGTAATATTGGTAAAAACTCGTATAGTGCAGACGAGTATTCTCATTTACATGTTTTACAGATAGCGGTGTATTTAGATTTCTTCTTTATTCTGTAAAATTTAATCAAGGTAACTTTATAGAATTAACTTAAGTTTTAGTTCTACATGCAACATGCTAGTAGAAACTGTTTCCAATTCAGAGTCTCAAGTCTCACTCGTCTAATTATACTAATCATCACTTTAAACTTTTAGTAACCGTTTACAACGAGGGAATATCAAACCTCGTAAAGGCCTTGTTTTAATTTAATAATTTTAAACTTCAAATAGGTTAAACGGCCTATTAGCATTTTCCACATTTTAGTATGTTTCCCGACGGTATTAGGCTTCCAACATTCAAAAATCTTAAGCAATCAACATCATTTTGTTCGTTTTTACAAGATGTGATCTTATTTAATGATTTATGAATCATGTGTTGATTTTGCAAACTATGATTCATTGACAGCTGAACCCTCCGCAGTAAATGTTTCTGCTATCCTTATATTTTGTACCACAAGAGGTCTTTAAAACACAATAGGTCTTAAAAAGTATTAATATCTAAATAGCATAAAATAACCTATTGTATTTATACGTTTTATCATGCTTTTTGGACGTGCCCGTAAACAAGCAACCTAAAATTTCTAGCTGTTTTTGTTTCAGAGTATCTTTTGTTAGATGCAATTTGGATCATTACATCTTTTTGGGATGAATATTCTAGAGAGTCCATTCTTGCGTAATCAGCTAATTAGTAAAGTTATGCCGAAAATGTATCTTCAGATCGACTTTAAGCTGTAAGTAATTCTCGTATATTTACATTTAATCACTTCGCAGTTATGCACTTTCAAAATAATGTTGGGAAAGTAGATAGGTATTCAATACAACCGAGTTTAATCACCTAGATACCATTAGTCTTCAATCTAATGGATATGGAAAGTGGATAGGTCCTAAATAGACATGCAATTATGAAAATCGTATCACTAAGCCCGGTCATCAAAAATAGCTGTGTGTTAAATAAATGCATAATTATCTAATCATGTAATCTGACTAAACTCTCTGTAAAATACGTACTTTCGAATTGATGACCTATGTGTAATCACTAGATGTGGTTAGCACAGCAGTTACAGGAATATACATTTTCACTTTAATATCTGCTGAGAAAACCCTTAAACGTTATATAATCAAAATCTAATTAAACCACTTGTAAAGTAAATATATAAGAAAGGCCAAACACACAGACACCAAGACCTGTAACTACAATAGAGCAAACGATCAACCCTCTGTAACACAAAAGTGATACGATGCGTATATTCGCGACGATGACAACGACAGTGAGTATTCGGCAGTGTTTTACTACTACTATTATTATTATTATCATATAATTATTATTACTAATATTATTCTCATAGTTATAGTACACCCCTACATGTTACGTATGTGGTATACCCATATAGATGGGCTACGACCTATTTGAACTGCACACGCCTCAGCCGTCTGCATTCTGTTACGTATGTGGTGTGCAGGCCGACGAAACCGCGATAGAATAACTCTGTGCTACACATGATGGGAGTCTCTGACAGCGGACGGAGAAGCCACTACCATTTGAAGCACGTGCAGGATGCCTATATCTGCAACTATGAAAGGATGTGTGGTACATTCATATTGTACTGTGTGTGCTCTACCTGTTTACCCATGGGATACCTATTGTCCTGAGCATATACCAGTTGTACCCCATTGTTGGGGTTGTATCCTCATGGATTGCACGTTTGAAATACAGATGTGTCGTATGCGTATACAAGTTGTAACAGGGGATTCTGACGATGATGAATACGAGATGTAGTCTTAAATTATTATTATTATTACAATAAATTATTAAAATCTTCACCTTTTTTGTACAATCTAATTATGGTTTGTAAGTATTACTTGTAACAAATGATTATTTAAGAAATCCTTTTACGTTTTTATTGACGATTACACCGTTAACATAAAACAATCATTGGTCCATACACAACCATATGGCGTCACAAACAAATTCAGATACTTGGATAGGGGATGATGCCCCTCAAAGTTGCACAGTCCTACACCCGTCTTACATGTTAGCATTAAGGCCCGCCTTGCTAGAATAGTCATAGGTTCAAATCCTAGTCGAACCAAACTTTGTTTATGTAGTTAATATTGGGACCCCTTATTACATTGCAAATTCAAATTTCCTGCCAATGGGGTTACGACAATGCACGAAGGCCCACAAACAAGTTCCAGTCACGACAAGGGGGCAAATCCCGAGAGCAAGTTGCGCAACCCTACCCATGTCTTAGTAGTTACCAATATGTCCCTTATTAGAATACAAATTCAGATTTTCCACCACAAACAATCAGAACGCAGAGACCTAATCAGTAAATCAGAGCACGGAGACTAGGTGGTGGGCAATCAGAAAACGGAGAGGTTGGCTCAACCAATCAGGTAAAAGGAACGGGTGTCGTCTAGTGTTAACCCCGACTTAATACATGTACAACCAATCACGCCACGACTTAATGAAGCCATAAGGGCCTTAGGGGAGCAACCCCCACCCGGACCACTGCGCTCACCTTTGCTTACCCTCCGGGCTGAACTACCAAAAAGGATCTCAATACAGCCAAAAGGGTCTAATTAGGGCAAAAACTTGCCCATAAGTTGAAAATTCCATCTAGGGGATGAAAAAAGCCCCCGAAAAAAAGCCGACAAAATAGTGCTTGAAAATGGCCACGGCCACGTGAGCGTGGCTTCCACCACTCCATTTTGTCCTCAAGACCCCTCACTCGCGGTTTTTGTCATCAAGATCCCCCATTATACTTATGATTTACGTAATTTCGCAAAATTACTTAAATCTTAATATTATACGACCTTGTAACACTTTGTTTTATGCAACATAATTTCATAATTTACTTTCATTCCTTTTTCAAGATTTAATATTAAAACTTTACATTATAATACTTGGTGGATAGACAACTTTTCGTACTATAATCAATTCAAACGCAAAATGATTATATTTGCTCACAAAACAAGCACATTCCCGTGCTCATTTTTAACTTATACTATACGTCAGTAAATCCGTTGTAGTTACACATTTGAGATCATCAATTTTACTTTAATTGATACAGATATTAACTTTTCTTTAATGATTTGGTAGTTCTCAACAAATAACGTTCATTAATTATTTCATTTTCAACTCCGTTTAATACGCCATTGACCTATTAAAGCGTCATCTAGTATTTATTTCTACATACATTCAATTGACATCTGTGTTACTTTGCAACAAATTCTTGTATTGAATCCCGCGTGTTCTGTGATGCTAACATAAAATAATCAGTTTAACGAGTTAATTAAGTTAAATACAATTCGTTAACTGATACTGAATAAAGAGGTATAATGTCGGTAGTTTGATGGTTAATGGTACCGCATTACATCTTTTATTCCCAATGGGGCTTTTTGTTTTATTCTATTAATATTTCGACACGTGAGTAACATGAATGTTTCTAAAATAGTTAATTACCATTGATAATACTTTTAGGCAGATAATTTTTCGTGTATAATTTTTACCACCTGGTCAATGTGAAATATTGACTGATATCCACCACGGATCTTATCTAGTTTGGAACAGTTGGAACTTATCACTCCACCAGTCTGGTTAACCTATGACCTGCTGTTACTGGAATAACAAAGTGAAATCTTGCCAACCATAATTTGGGACACGCAAGTATAATTAATTAACCTGTGATATTCACTAGAGACACATGTGATTTTACTCATTCAACATATATATATATATATATATATATATATATATATATATATATATATATATATATATATATATATTGAGATGAGTCAAATTACGTGCAAGTAGCTATGTAAGTTGCATAGTGAAGTTTTAATTTAGTTAGTACGAAATGGTACATTTCATTCAATAATTCTAGATAAGAATGATTAATAAACATTGAGATGTTTGTAAAATTTAAATATTTCTTAATATAATTTTAATAATGTTAGTATAAATAATCGACACAGTACGTTGAAGTATAGGATATGTTTGTTATCGTTTTGAGTTAATTCAAGTTTTCATTTAGTTTTGTAAGTTTATTTAAAACAATATTCCCCGAAGACATGTAATGCAGGTTGTAGTTGACAGAAATAATGTTAAAACTAGATTTAGGCTTGTATCAATGTCGCAATTCACATGTACGAAGCCAAGATTAGTGAAAACATTCGTATTAGTGCGTTAAACACATATTAGTGCAAAAATTATGAAAAAAACAGAACAAGAACATTTGTGAGTAACTATAAAACATGATTCAAGCAGCAGCTCTGGGATTATTGTGTGTAATCAACGGTTTATGACATTAAACTAGTGATTGACAACATTCCGACACTAGTCGTAGAAGAACATATTGAACCTACGAAAGTGGTAAAATAAATTAATTTGTGACTTGAACATTAAGTTTAAACACTTACATTAACAATTATTGTGTTTAAAAGTGTGAAATTTAACATTAAAGTATAAAAACAAAATGAGGTTATGTTTTCTCCTCGCATATAAATTTTTGTAAAAAGTATTTTAAATTGAGACAATTTATATAAAATAAATTACTAGAGGCAAAAATAGTGAGGTAGCCTCAATTTTATGTTATAATTCCTTATATTTATGTCCATTTTTGTTAATTTTAGTTTTTAAGAGTATTGTTAGAATTTAAATAATTTTCCTCTCACATTGGCCGTAGGCATGTTTAAGATGGATATTTGGGTGTAGTTGTATCCCCTATTCATGTAGAGGTAGTTTCCAGGCCTGTAAAATTCATAGAATCAGTGTAAAGTCAACAAATAGGTGTAAAAATTAACGTAGTTATTAAGTGTAGTAATTAGTCCGTGTTTGGTTTCAAATTATAGATAAAATTATGTAGATTATGGAAATGTTTTTAGATTTAAGAAATGTTAAACGAGGCGAAAGTTACAGGGCTTTAAAAAATTATCGTAATGTGAAAATTACAGTATCCAATCAGAATACAGGGAATATTCTTCTTAACTATAGAAAACATTCGATGATTTGGTTGTCGAGCAAAACCATATATATACAAGTGCAATAGATTCACAATCTCTCTTGATTTTCATCTTTTGCAACAACTTGTCAGAGTAAGCTGTTGCCAAATTTTTTGAAAATATTTTTTAAAACAAATTAACGTCACTTCGGTAAAATAACAAAGTGCGATTTAGTATCGGAAGTGGTCACGAAAACAAGTGATAGTCTTTTGTTCGTGAAATAATTAAATTAAGGTTAGTTTACCTTTTCAAATTTCAAATCGGAAGTTTTCGATAAGTTATAAAAAAATTTCCGCAGTTTCGACTTTGTTCGTTTTTAAAATTTATATTGTTTATGTTGGTGTGGATATCTAATTGTGTTATCTTCGTGCTGTTATCATTATACACCTTGTTAATTAAAAGTGTGTTTAATTTACAACAACCTTCAACGATCCATGCTTTTCAAAATTTATTTTGAAACTAAATTTTGATGAGCCTAAAATAAAGATTCGTCAGTATTATAATACTAATAGTGAAACTTACCTAAATGAATAAGCTGTTCATTTAAAAGAAAAAAGAAATTTGGATGTTCGAGGAGCAGAATTGCAGTTCGCAGGAGCTGTTGTCTTCAATCAACTTCAATAGCAGTAACCCATAAAAGGAGGACATTGTATGTGAGTACTTTATTGTTGACATTGATACGTACTTTATTGTTATGTTCATAATTTCCATCCTTTGTAATAATCTTGATGTGCAACAACAGGTATGCATGTCAAAGGGAATGTTATTTGTTCTAAAAATTTAAATGTTTTATATTAATTGTTGTTTATTCAAACGTAGGTATACGTACTTGAATGTCGAATTTCACTTTTAGTTATGGTCAAATCATATGTTTGCATATTCACAGCGCATGCCCACGTATATGTTTAAAAGAATTTTGTTATGTACAGGGTGTAACACAGGTATTAATGCGAATTAAAAATTATATTTCAATTTATTTAATCAATTTAGATAATATAAAAATAAATAGGACATTAACTCAATGTGCTTTAATCATATTAACTATGATTATTGTATTCAAACAAGCAACATAATTCCAATTAATAATCATTTATTTTATAATTTTAAAGTAGAGTTTCTTCTAAATTTAGATCCCTATCCCCTTTTGATGAGTCTCATGTTCTACCACTATTGTTATAACGACGAATATATTTTATTTTAAGAGTTTTAGCCGATATTAAAATTATTCTAACAATAAATTAATAAACAATAATTATTCTAATAATAAATTATAAATATAATAATAAAAATAAAAATAGAGGTAGGGGGGTTAAATATCAGTACAATGTATATACTTTATCACAAGTGGATGTTACCATTTTCGTTAATCTTCCTTAATAATGTAGAACTTTAAAAGATTTGATTTTTTTTGCGAAGTGTTAATTGTAACCATTTTAGTTGCTTGATATCACCATAAGTGCTTCACCCTAGACTTTATTAATCTCAACGTACTAACCTTTAGGTTTTGTTTTCAGCATATTTATAATGTACAGGTCGTATAGTGTTCATGAACTTATACAGTCTTATACTGGGTATTTATGTGCATATTAATAATTAATTAATAATATTTAACTGCATCAATTGATAACTTTACTGTTATTTTACCTTTTCGCAAGATTTTGCTATTCGTGTTAAATTTACTGCTTAAGGCAAGTACAAACACCCACCTGGGTTATATATATATATATATATATATATATATATATATATATATATATATATATATATATATATATATATATATGTGTGTGTGTGTGTGTGTGTGTGTGTAATTAATCGAAGATTTAATCTTTTTGGTATAAACTGAAGTTCTTTAGGGAACCAATGCTTGTTGCTTGTTCACCCGTATGTGAACCATTTGCTAATTTTAAGGGAAACTAGATTCATTATGTTATGCCGTAACTGTAGCTAACCACTATTTGTATATATTTTTTTGTGCTTGCTTACTTACTTATCACTGGGTTAGGTTATTCACGTATGGTATTAAATTTAAGTCTTATCTTATAGGTACACGTTTGTACAGGTATATTTGATGTGGGGGAGACTCCCTCTAAGTCCGATATTAGCCTTCGTTGGACAATAAAGTCCATTACACTTTTTGGGTGTTGTGATTTCTTGTTTTGTGGTGTTTAGGTTACTGGGAATTGGGTATTCCTCCCAGTGATTGGCTTCTTCCTGTTCGAATACCCTGGCGCTCGAACTATCGACAAGTTAGCGAGAAAAGCCCACTCTGAGATACCGCTCTTAGCTAGCCGTTGCACACTTTATGAGCGGGACTTATGCGCCAAAGGATTCCGTCATAAACGAATTGGCGCCCAACGTGGGGCCATCTTTCTCGCTGCGTAGTAGTAACATCATTTCTCATATCTTGTCGATTGGCATTCTTTCTTTTTGATTGTACATATCGGTTTTTGTCATTGTGTTTATAATTAGTAAGGATTACATATAGGTAATATTTCTTTTGGCTCATACTTTTAGTACCTTCTTAGGTAAATTTAAATTGCTTTATTTTGGGATATTGATTTATAAATTTAGATTACATTTGAATAAAATTTTTTAAAATGGCTTTTGATATTAATAGATTAAAAGAAGCTGAACTTCATTATGAAATTTCTGTAAGAGGAGGTCGTCCAGAAAAACTTTCTGTTTATGAGTGTCATCCACTCTAAGACAACTTATTAGGGGAGAACAATCTTCTAAACATGATTATCCTGAATACCCTTATGCTTTTGATGAGGATTACTCTGCCGTATCAAAATTGATAGACAAACTGAAGGAACGTATCGATAGGTTTGAAGATGCTGCTGGAGGTGGTTCGTATTTACATATTGTTACTTTATTATTGCATGCTGACCAAAGACTTCACCGGACTAAAACACGTTTAACACTTTTTGCTGAAGAAGTGCGAAGCCTTTGCGTTCTTCAACACTCTCTTAAGACACTTAGGGAAACTTCAGACTTGAAAGCTTTTAAATGTAATGAAAGTTTACATGGGAAAACTTCAGTTAGACCTGTTACGTCTAGCCCTGTTGTCTCACGACAACCCACTGCTTTAACCAAAACCTTGTCTGTGTCTTCGACACCAGTTTTTAAATGGGGTTTGAAATTTCATGGAGATGGAACAGGAGAGACTTTGAATTCCTTTCTCAATCAAGTCGAACAAATAGCTAGAGCTAGAGGTGTAGATCATATTACACTCTTGGAAACTGCGTATGACTTATTTGATGGTCCAGCCAGATTATGGTATAACATAAACGCTTCGCGAGCAAATACTTGGTACGAGTTAGTTAGTCTCTTAAGGGAAACTTTTCTTCCTCCGCATTATGAAGAAGATTTGTTAGACGAAATTAAATCGCGTATCCAAGGTTCTTTCGAACCATTGGAGATCTACCTATCTATTATGCAAAGTATGCTTGCTAGACTTCGGAATCCTCCTACCGAAACCGAACAAGTTCGTATCATTCGTCGGAACCTATTACCATTCTACCTTGAAAAATTGGGTCCTACTTCGCCCAGTACGGTATCAGATTTACTTCATATCTGTAAACAGTTTGACATAGTTCGTCACGAAATTCATAGAGTTACTGCCTTACGTGACCATAGAACATTACCACCGTTAGAACCAGGGTTTAGTTGCTCATCTAATCGTACAATTGTACCACGTGTGCCTATGCACACGGTAGCTTCACCATGTTGGAAATGCCAACGATTGGGTCATGTCGCTGCTGACTGCCCAGAGCCTAAAATTATGATATGCTATAAATGTGGCACAAGAGGTTATACGGTTCGCACATGTCCTCATTGTTCGGGAAACGCCAACAGGCAAACTCGTTAAGTCTCCACGAGTCACCTACGGTGCGGGCGACGTTAGCTAGCACTGTTGATTCTCCCACCAAAATTAAACTCGACTTTGTACTTCAACGTCTCGGTCAAGATGCTCGCCCTTATGTGGAAATCGCTATTTGTGGTTTTCCTATTTTAGGACTTTTAGATTCGGGAGCTTCGCGATCCATTATAGGCAACGAAGGTTTCTGTAAATTGAAATCGTTGAATTTATCTTTTGTTCCGCAAGTTACTACATGTACAGTGGCCAACGGTGACTCATGTTATTCTACCGGTTATTTAGTTACTCCGATCACCTTGAAACATAAGACAATCCTTCTGCATGTCTTAGTTGTTCCTGATCTGTCAAGAGTTAATTTTAGGAATTGATTTCTGGGAACTAATGGGAATTGTACCAATCGTTACGGATGGTGCTTGGCATTTTTCTTCTACCCCAGCTCTCGCGTACTGTGGTGTTATAGACTCTCACACATTGACGCCTTCACAACAACTCACTCTGGATACGTTTTTGAATAATCAATTCGACCAAATGGGAAGTTCGTTAGGGTTAACCACTGTCGGGGAACATGAAATTATCGTACCTAGGGACGTGAAACCTATTAAACAGCGGTACTATCCCGTTAGTCTCGCTAAGCAAACACTGATTAATGATGAAATCGACAAAATGTTAGCTCAAGGTGTCATCGAGCCATCGAAAAGTGGATGGGCTTCACCTGTTTGCATGATTCCTAAGAAAGACAACACATTTCGCTTCTGCGTGGATTATCGTAAACTGAACGCTGTAACAGTTAAAGATCCGTATCCATTGCCGTATATCTCTACCATCCTAGATCAACTGCGAGATGCGCGGTATTTGAGCTCGCTAGACATCAAATCTGCTTATTGGCAGATTGGCGTAGCCGAGTCTTCACGACCTTATACTGCGTTTACCGTTCCGGGACGCAGACATTTTCAATTTCGTCGTATGCCTTTTGGGTTGACTAATGCACCTGCAACTTGGATGAGAATTATCGATAACATCTTAGGTCCTGAACTCCAACCATCTGTTTTAGTTTACCTCGACGATATTGTCATAGTTTCAAAAAATTTTGACACTCATATTAAAACCTTGTCGCTTGTATTCGATCGATTATGTGCCGCTGGTCTCGTTGTAAATAAGGATAAATGTCATTTCTGTCGCGCCGAACTCAAATACTTGGGTTACGCGATCGACTCTTTTGGATTGCATCCCGATCCTGATAAGGTTCGCGCGATATTGGATATCCCACCGCCGTCTGATGTAAAGTCTATCCGTCAATTTCTCGATACTTGTGGTTGATATCGTCGTTTTTTGCCCGATTTTGCTTCCATCTCTGCGCCTCTCACTCGTCTGTTGAGGAAACGCGAAAAATTCCAATGGACTCAGGAATGTGACGATGCTTTCCGCCGCTTAAAGGAAATTCTATCTATCGCACCGGTTCTACATTGTCCTGATTTGACTAAGTCGTTTGTTTTGCAAACTGACGCTTCTGCGTATGGTTTAGGCGCTGTTTTAACTCAAGAATTCGCGGATGGGGAACGAGTGATATGTTATCTATCTCGATCTGTGACTCGCGTAGAAAGGAATTAGTACAACCGAACGTGGATGTCTCGCCGTGATTTGGAGCGTGGAACTGCTTCGTCATTATCTTGAAGGAACCCATTTTACCGTTGTGACAATCACACTCGTTGTTGTGGCTACAATCGCTCAAAGATCCACAAGTCGTCTTGCACGATGGCGTTAGTTAACCTTACTTTACTTAATCCATCGCAAGGGTATAGGAAAATATCGTACCAGATCTATCTGTATGATTCCAGCATGTAGCTTTGAAAATATTGTACCTGGTTACACCTTTGACATGAAAAATTTCTGTTCCACTTCTAAGATAAATGGTATCTTGAATGTTCTCTCGTCTTGAACGTTTTAACCGATATCCCGAGTTGCACGTCAAAAAGTTACTTTACAAGCAGGTTAAGTCTTCATTTCTGTCATTTCCTTACAGAGTTGGAAATTAGTGGTTAAAGGACTTTCGTATTAGGATACTGCACGATAATCATGATGCAGTCACTTCTGGTAACCTGTTTACAAGACATTTTGGCGTCTTCGCCATACGGTTCTATGCAAAATGCTGGCTTCGACGTTCATCAATACGTCTTCGTTGCATCACTTGCACACATTATTTGGTCGTAGCATTACTCAAACCTGCCGGTTTCATGGATCGCGTCCACATGTCTATGAACCGTGGCAGATGAAAGTCTTGACTTCATGGCCGTTACAAGATCGTATGGGACATACTCATATCTCGTAATCAGTGATATTTTACAAATTTGTTCTTTCATTTCCATTGCGACAATCTACTCGCAAGTCTTTAGTGGTAGAGGATCAGGTTTTCTTGCTGTTTGGTGTTACCTCATTGTACTATTCCAAGACCTGACCATGAACGCGTAAATCAGTGGTCAAACAGTTATTAGCTAACTTCAACGATAATCATCGTCATTGGGACGTTCACTTGTCTTCGATTGCTTGTGCCATATTGCACGGCTAAATAACTTATGAATTTACCTTATCTATCACATTTGGTAAAGATTACATCGTCTTCGAGAGATAGTTTCAACACTGATATCCAAGTAGATGCTCGAACATTCCAAGAACTCGAGAAACGTCATTACTTGATTTGAGAAGGTTTGCTCGTTCAAAGAACGTCTTAGAAAGCTACTAACAAACGTTGTAAAGAACATATGACCTTCGCCGTCGACACGTCGATTTGAAATTGGAACAAGGATGTGGCGTAAATACAAATATATCTGATGCGACTAAAGACTTTTGAGCAAATTGTCGCCTAAGTTTCAATTGGACCGTTCCACATTAAACGTAATTGAAAGTTACCTGACTTACGAGCTGGAGAACTCTGCTAAAGCCTGGTTGTTGGCAGTCCAAGACCAAAGTCATATCAGATTGAGGTACCATGGTTAGTGTTAAATTCAGTCTTGGAGTGGTTGGAATTCTTCGAACGCTATTTTGGATTACCTGATCTATTTCTTTGAGGTAACTGTGACCACTGACTATTCTTCATTTTCTTATTCTTCAATTGGAAGATTTCTGTATCTTTGATTGTGGGAATTTAGTTGTACGGTTGGTAGCGTTCGCCGCTTGATATTTTCGTTTCATTATAATTATAAATATTGTATTGCTGAGTTATGATATAGATTTTATGTCGTCAGAACTTTTGATGGAGATTCCGTTGCACTGTCGGAGAAGAGTGTAACACTGTTTTATGCAACAGTTAATTTAATAATTTACTTTTATTCCTTTTCAAGATTGAATATTAAAACTGTTACATTATAATACCTGGTGGATAGACAACTTTCGTACTTTAGATCAATTCAAACGCAAAATGATTATATTTGCTCACAAAACAAGTCACATGCGTGCTCATTTTTAACTTATTTACGTCAGTAAATCCTATTATTTGGGATCATCAATTTACTTTAATTGATACAGATATTAACTTTTCTTTAATGATTTGGTAGTTCTCAACAAATAACGTTCATTAATTATGTCATTTTCAACTCCGTTTAATCGCCATTGACCTATTAAAGCGTCATCTAGATTTATTTCTACAACTGTCAATTGACATCTGTGATCACTTGCACAAATTCTTTATTGAATCGCGTGTCTGATGCTAATCATAAATAATCAGTTTACAGTTATAAATCAATCAGTTATCTTATATATATTTATATATATATACTTTATCACAAGTGGATGTTACCATTTTCTTAATCTTCCTTAATAATGTAGAACTTTACAAAGATTTGATTTTCTTCGAAGTGTTAATTGTAACCAGTTTTAGTTGTTTGATATCACCATAGTGCTTCACCTAGACTTTATTAATCTCAACGTACTAACCTTTAGGTTTTGTTTTCGCATATTTATGTACAGGTCGTATAGTGTTCATGAACTTATCAGTCTTATACGGGGTATTCATTTAATTAATAATATTTAATTGCATCAATTGATAACTTTACTGTTATTTTACCTTTTCGCAAGATTTTGCTATTCGTGTTAAATTTACTGCTTAATCAGTACAAACCACTTGGTATATATATATATATATATATATATATATATATATATATATATCATATATATTGTGAATAATCAATTTAATCTTTTGGAAAACTAATTCTTTGAGACAAAGCTTTTGCTTGTTCACCCGTATGTGAACCATTTGCTAATTTTAAGAAACTAGATTCATTATGTTATGCCGACGTCTAACCACTGTTTGTATATTTTTTTGCTTACTTATATCACTGGGTTATCATTCACGTATGGTATTAAATTTAAGTCTTATCTTATGGACAAAGTTTGTACAGGTATATTTGATGTGTCCTCTAAGTTCATTGCCTTCGTGGCACAATAAAGTCAATACACTTTTGGGTTTTGATTTCTGTTTTGTGGTGTTTAGGTATTGGCTTCTTCCTGTTGGAATACCCTGGCGCTCGAACTATCGACAAGTTACAGAAAAGCCCACCTGAGATACCGCTCTTAGCTAGCCTGCACACTTTATGAGCGGGACTTATGCAAGGATTCCGTCATAACCTTCATATCATTTAAACTAGTAGTTTGTCCGAAATGTCATTAATAAAACCCTATGTTAAACGCAAGTTGCTTAGTTACTTTAAATTTCGCTATTATTCTCATTATCTACTTAACAATATTTTACGTATATGTACTTAATCTATTAATTTTACATCAAAACCACTCAATTATTACCTAATTTTTGTCATATATGTAAATATACTTCAAAGCCGCAATACCTGAATTTGAGTCGTATCGGTTTTGAACACGATAATTCCATTTTATTCGTATTTTGAATTTGTTAATTTTGACAAATTATTTACATGTCGATCTTAAAACTTTAATACCAGACTTTCAAAATCCGTTGGTAAATTAAATAAACATGATAACCTCCATTTTTATTCGCAGTTTTGAATTTTATAATTTTGACAAATGATTTAATCTTGTGATCTAAACCTAATACTACTTTAAAAATGACTGGTGGATAAAACTTTTCGTACTTTAATCAATTCAAACGCAAAATGATTATATTTGTCACAAAACAAGCACATGCCCGTGCTCATTTTTTAACTTATATCATACGTCAGTAAATCCGTTGTAGTTACACATTTGGGATCATCAATTTTACTTTAATTGATACAGATATTAACTTTTCTTTAATGATTTGGTAGTTCTCAACAAATAACGTTCATTAAAAAAAAAAAAAAAAAAAAAAAAAAAAAAAAAAAAAAAAAAAAAAAAAAAAAAAAAAAAAAAAAAAACCCCCCCCCCCCCCCCCCCCCCCCCCGTTAATCTTCCTTAATAATGTAGAACTTTAAAAGATTTGATTTTTCTTACGAAGTGTTAATTGTAACCATTTTAGTTGTTTGATATCACCATAAGTGCTTCACCCTAGACTTTATTAATCTCAACGTACTAACCTTTAGGTTTTGTTTTCACATATTTATAATGTACAGGTCGTATAGTGTTCATGAACTTATACAGTCTTATACGGGGTATTTATGTGCATATTAATAATTAATTAATAATATTTAATTGCATCAATTGATAACTTTACTGTTATTTTACCTTTTCGCAAGATTTTGCTATTCGTGTTAAATTTACTGCTTAATGGGAGTACAAACACC
>JARFJB010001986.1:590000-592500 GCA_036346205.1 Vesta saturnalis
AATGGTTTACTTTTGTCGCTTACATGTACAAATAATTAATATAATTTGTTCATATTTTTTTATAGAATGGTATTCTGTGTTGAAAGTTTGTTTACTAAATTTTCAAGTGGTCAGCTTTATTGTAAAAACAAAAATATAGCATATTATGATACAAGTGTGGAAGCAAGCCTTTAAAACACATGCGACGAACGGCGCTAGTGCTTTAAAGGCACTTCTACACTCGTATCATACGCTATTTTTACTACAGTTGGATCATAATTCGAGAAATACAACTGAAGTTCATATTTGAAGTCAGCATTTTAATTTTGAATTTGTGTATTTCGGAAAGTAGCATATGAAATGACGTCATGTCGTTGATATGGTGATTGGTTAGCATTGGTTGTTTACGTAGCTATGTAGATATAATTATAAATACGGTGTTTATTTAACATTTATTTAAAATAAATATCTGGAGTGGAACACCACTCGACCTGCCAACCTACAAAATAGAAATTAAAAGAAATGAAATAATTTTAATAAAATTTGTTTAAGGATAATTATGCAACCTTTTTTATAAGAAGTTCATTACGAAAATAGGCAACATTGTAAACGCGAAAACAATAATATATGTCAAGCAGACGTTTAAAACTTCATGACATACAGAGGTTAATGGACATCTAGATGCTAACTTAAATTAAAACAAATGAAATAATTTTAATTTCAATTTTTTTAAAGATGACTAAGCAACCTCTTCTTTATACGTTCATAACGAAAACAGGCAACATTGTAAAAACAAAAACAATAACCTATGCCAGAATCACGTTTAAAACTTCATGTCAGATGGAGACTCATAGACATAAATATAAGTTAACGTAAAAAAATTCTATAAAAATATCGATAATACAGCTTCAGCATTTTCAACCATATTTATTTATTTTTTAAATTTATTTCGCTTTACATTAAAAACTTTATAAAGAAAATTTATGTAAAATTAAATTTCCTTTAAAAATACGTCTACACTTTTGCTTATAAAATTATATATTAATTATATATGGTTATTCAGATAATGGAAAAATTTGAACTAGCACTTAAATTCTACATTAATCGATACGTTTAAGGTCTATATCTATGTATGTTTATATCTTTGAAATATGCAGCTGTTTTAGAAATATTTGATAAAAAGTAAAAACTGACCTTAATAAACCCCCCTCTCCTTCGCTGGATATCTGCCAAAATTTAACCAGCTCTAAGCCAAATGAAAACAAGCTTAAATACAAAATTTGAAGTACGTAGGTATTTTCGTTCTGGAGTTATCGTGGATACTAACATATATCCACACTTACCCTCACAGACATCCAGACATGATGGCCGATCTTGGAGAAACCTGGCCTAAAATTATAAAATGAGCTAATAAGTTCATTTAGCGATGTTGAAAAAATGCGATAAATAAATAAGTTGGAAGGTAAAAATGATACAGTTAATTAGATCTCATAAATTACTAGTGTAAATACAACTTTCTTAAAAAATGATGACGTCATTGTTTCTATAGCAACTCTAAAGCATTCCAGTGTTTTAATGTTGAGATTTCACACGATTTTTAATTTTTTAACAGGTATTATGATGCAAGCACAATAAAAAACTCATTTTGAACTTCTGTTATATTTCGTGAATTTTATTATCTACCATATTTAAATTGTTATGATATATAATTAATACTTATCGCGTTTCTGTTTGATTGTTTCTTTTTCGTAGTTGTTTTTTAACCAGCGTTGTTACGTATGACTCATACGTAAGATTCATCAGAAAAATTCGTCCCCAATGTATTAATTTTCATTATGTTATTTTGTCATGTAAGTAGTTGCGTTCTTGTTTTATAGTTTTACATGCCCTCAAATAATACGCTACCGAGGTAATAAAACAACTTTGTGTGACGAAATAATTCTATCAAAAATGTGATATTGGCCCATCTCTGTGAATGTCTTTAGTAACGGTTGTGTAATAAAACCCAAAATCTGTCACACTTGAATTGTTTTTTCCTGTTTTTTTAGATCGCCCTCAGGATTAATTTCTTGATGAGTTCATCCAACTCAACTAAATAAAGTTTATATTAAGTCTAGGTTTTTTGCTGTGTTTTTCCTAGACTTCGGGGTATATGTTTTACCAATTGGGTATGTAATCACAGCATTGCACTGATTTAATATATAGTTAAACATACACATTATGTTTTCATAGTATAATAACGTTTACATTCCAATATAAACGGAAAATTATTCTGTCTTGGATCTGTTAGATTTAATTAGATATTTAGTTCGTACGTTATGTTTTCAGCTATGAATACTCTTACCACTTTGAAATTAAAGCTTGTAAATTTATAATTTGATTACATTATGTTAAATTATTTTTTATTGTGATACATTTCGTTCGTTAGAGGGTTTTCTGATTTGATATTTTCAATGCGGTTTAATAATAATAAATCTTTACTAAAATAAAATTAGATTCCGTAGTACACTATTTTACATAC
>JARFJB010001986.1:597500-715000 GCA_036346205.1 Vesta saturnalis
ACACACGAACTCACCACAACCACCAACGCTACACACTCACCCTGCACACACCACACATCACACCATCACCCACGCACTACACATTCACACTCAACACACACTTCACACGCCACTTACACATTCACGTCACTCACAAACATCACACAAGCACACCACACACCACACCCACCACACCATCAGACACAACCACACGCCACACACACACCACACACACACACACTCACACCACACACCACCACTCACACCACACCCACACTCACCCACACACACACTCACACACACCACACTCACACTCACACACACCACACCACACTCACACTCACACCCACACCACACCACACCACACTCACACCCACACCACACCACACCACATCACACCACACACACTCACACTCACACCACACCACACACTCACCACACACCACACCACACACACACTCACACCTCCACCACACACCACACACACACTACACACTCACACCACACCCACACCACACCACCACACCACACTCACACCACACACACACTCACACCACACCCACACCACACCACCACACCACACCACACCTCACACCCACACCACACACCCACACCACACCACACCACACCCCACACTCACACACACCACACACACCACACCCACACCACACACCCACACCACACCACACCACACCACACCACACCACACCCACACCACACACACCACACACACACCACACCACACCACACTCACACACACTCACACTCACACCACACACACACACACACACACACACACACACCACACACACACACACACACACACACACACACCACACACCACACACACACACACACACACACACACACACACACACCACCACACACACCACACACACACACACACACACACACACAACACACACAACATTAACATAACACACATAACATCGCTAACACATATACACCACACACTATTGATTTTCGCACGATTACAAACTACGACACCACTGTCACACAATTCTGTACAATTACAAATAAAGCAAATTAAAACTTAAATGTACTACATCAAGCCACACTGTTACAAGTTCAACATAACCAGTGCAAACAACATGTCAATTAGAATATAATGTTAGCTAACTCATCATAAAGGACATCAATCACGATAACACTCACACTTGAACACCATATGAAAGCTACTTTACATATTTAGAGTGAATTATTTCAGTTTCACTGTAAATTACAACACAGAACTATCTGAATGGTTACCACACCACTTTTATCTTTCAATAACACACTATAACATTCAAGACTCTACCTTTTCAAGAACTTACATTAATTTCAAAATCTCAAATATACATTATTTTCCTACATTTCTCTTGTTACACATCACCTTAATAACTTACAAATTATCAACAAAATGGACATTATCCACAATCACTTTACATTCTCAATCACACTCATTGGATCAATAATTACTGATCACATCATTTTACCATAGATAATTTAAACAAACTTGGACACCTACGACTCTAATCAACTTACTCAAATCCTAGAAATCTAATGCATCCACCAAACCTCAATTCATCAAAAACAACGATTTAATCAATAGACCCTACAAACAAATCACAACTATTAAATACTTAACAATTACAACCAAATACAATTACCGCTACAAAATTCAACATGTTCCACCCACCCCCCCCCCCACCCCCCCCCACCCCCCCCCCACCCCACACACACCCCCCCCCCACACACCCCCCCACACACACACACACACCACACCCACACAACACACACACACACACACACACACACACACACACACACACACACACACACACACACACACACACACCCCACACACACACACACCACCACCCACACCCACACCCCACCCCCCTCACCCCCCCCCCCAACACACACACACACCCCCCACCACCACCCACCCCCCCCCCCCACACCCCCCCCCCCCACTTCACACCACACACCTTCAACACACACTACACTTTACATTTGCACTGTACATCCACACCACACTCACTCAGATACCACCACACACTCTATTCTACACCATCACCCACGTCACCTTCACCACACACACACACACACACACACACACACCACCACACACACCACACCACTCACACCACCACACCACATCACACACACACACACCACACCACACACCACACCCACCCACCCACACACCACCCCACCACACACCACACACACCACCACACACCCACACACACCACACACACCACACCACACCACACCACACACACCACACACACCACACACACACACACACCACACACACACACACACACCACACACCACCCACACCACCACCACACCACACCCACACCACCCCACACCCACACCCCACCACACACACACACCCACACCCACACACACCACACACACACACCCACACACACACACACACCCACACACACACACACACACACACACACACCACACACCACACACACACACACACACCACACCACACACCACACACACCCACACACCACACACACACACACACACACACCACACACCACACACCACACACCACACACACACACACACACACACACACACACACCACACCACACACACACCACAAACACACACACTCACACACACACACCACACACACACACACACACACACACACACACACACACCACACACCACACGCACACACACCACACCACACTCACACACACACACACACCAACACACACACTCACACCACACCACACACACACGCACACCACACACACAACACACAACAGATGCAACACATAATTATCAATTTAGAACAAATACAAGTTTTGAAGTTTATCTTAAGATAATGACAGAAATTTGACTACCACGCATATGTTCTTCAACACCAAAAACGTAGATTTAGAAACTGATCAATTTCAGACCATGTTTATTTTCTGAACAACTTTCAGTGACATTTTTGGCGTACTATGAACGAAATGTACTATTATCTGAAACGAAATTGACAAATTTTTGTTCAACTGTAAAGACACATGTTAACAAATCGAAAGCACAAACAACAAGTCAGATCACACGGAAAAAAAAATTCAATTCGCAAATTTTCCACATACATAGAACTCAACTGAGACACACTGTATATATATATATATATATATATATATATATATATATATATATATATATTATATATATATATATATATACAGGTGAGTCAGTTTAGACAAACTAACAGAATAGAACACATTTTCTAAACAAAAACTATAAACATATCGAACCTTTACAATACAGTACAATAATTTTTTCAAATTTCATATAACTCAAAACGAATTTAATTTTTCATGTTGATAATGTCTATTAATTAAATAAAAGTTTTAATAAAAAGATATAATAAAACATTTAGAGCCATTTTAGTACCTAACGATCGTTTCTTTAAAATTTCAAATACATTTTCATTTATAAATAGGTAGGTTATCGTTTTTTAGTATCCATTGTTATTATCCTCGTATAAAAAATGCATAATTATTATTGTTATGCGGTCAATACTTTCTGTATAATTATGTATGTATCAATTTCGCCATAAACATGTATGTAGTTTTAAGTGAGATTCTAATAAGTTATAGACCGCTCACTTGCCTCAAAGAGCCGCCACTCAAATACAAGACTTTTGTAAATTGAAATCTGTTTAGTACACTAATTTAAAACCTTATTTATTATTGTAACAATACTTAATTAATAATTGTGAAATTAATAAGAATTCTTAGCAATAACGATTTATAAAAAACAATAACACTAGTAAAAATTAGACACTTGTTCAAAAGTAAACCTTCTTTTCAATAACATTCACAGCACGACAATAGAACGCTAAGTTAACTAAAAGCACCCTTACAGCAACAAAATATGATATCTTGGAAAACAAGTGTATTAACAAATTTGAAACACAGTTTACTTTACAACACAGCTTATCTTATAATTTCACTGTTATAATAAGTTTAAGCAAAAGTTATTTCATTTGAATTGCCCAGCAAATTAATGAACTGCCGTTTAACCAACAAAACGAACAAGCCAACATCAATTTATGGTTCCAAATAAATTCAAGGTACGCACTAAATCGAGATTTCCAACAGACGACAACCTCACATCCTTTAAACCACTCATTGTAACCAGGTAAAACAGAAAACAACCTGACGAGATGAATTAGGGGAAACTGAATTAATAACCCACACAACTACACTCCCCCCCCCCCCCCCCCCCCCCCGGGGGGGGGGGGGGGGGGGGGGGGGGGAAACCTTTTGGGCCCCAAAACAAACGGGGTTTTTGGGTAAATTCAGAAAATTTCCACAATTTTTAGAAGAAGAACATGTTAATATGTGGAAGACATTCCTTTGAATTTAAGAGGACATTCTTGGTTTCAGCTTGATGGATGTCCGGCCCATTATGGCAGAAATGTAAGAAACAAACAATAACTACCCAGGTGGATAGGTCGGAAGTCCAGTGGCCCTAGATGATTTAACGCCACACCACCACCCCACCACCCCACACCCACCCACCCACACCCCACACCCACACCCACCACCACCCACCCCACCCCCCCCACCCACCCCCCCCCCCACCACCCACCCACCCCACCTCCCCCCCACTCACCACCCCCACCCACCACCACCACACACACACACACACACCACACACACACACACACCACACACACACACCCACACACCACACCACACACCACACCACACACACACACACACACACACACACCACACACACACACCCCACACACACCACACACACACACACACACCACCACACCACCCACACCACCCACACCCCACCCACCACACCACACCACACTCACCCCCCACCCCTCACCACACCACACACTCCCCACCACCCACCCACACCACCCCCCCCCCACCACACTCACCCCACCCACCTCCACACCACACCCACCCACCCACACCACACCACCACACTCACACCACACCCACACCACCCACCACCACACCACACCACACTCCACCACCCACACCACACCACCCCCACTCACACCCACCCACACCCACCCACCACCCACCACCCACACCACCCACCTCCCCACACCCCCACCCCACCACCCCCACACCACCCCACCCCACACTCACACCCCTCACACCACCACACCACACCACCTCACACCCACCACCACACCACACCACCCACACACCCACCCACCACACACACCACACACACACCACACACACACACCACACACCACACACACCCACCACACACACACCCACACACCACACACCACACACACACACACACCACACCACCACCACCCACCTCACACCCACACCACCTCACCACACTCACCACTCACACCACACACCCCACCACACCACACCCCCACCACCACTCACACTCCCACCTCCCCACCACCACACTCACACTCCACTCACTCACCACCACACCACACTCACACCACACTCACACCACACCTCACACCACACCCACACACTCACACTCACACCACACCACACTCACACCACACTCCACCCACTCACACCTCACACTCACACACACCTCACCCACACTCACACTCACACTCACACCACCACACTCACACTCACACCTCACACCACACACACTCCACACACCACACCACACACACACACACCACACACACACACACACCACACATCACACACCACACCACAACACACCACACCACACCACACCTACACACACACACACACCACACTCACACACACTCACACCACACCACACCTACACCCACATCACACTCACATACACTCACTCACACTCACACCACACGCACTCACCATCACTCACGTCACCCACACCCACACTCACCTACACACACTCACACCACACTACACACCTCACTATTCCGTACTCACCACACTACCACATCACACTCCATTCACACTTACATCTATCCACTCACACTCACACTCATCACTCACAACACACACACCACACTGCACACACACACCACACTGCCATCACCAACAGTCACACATTACATCATCACGCACCACGTACCACTGCCACACTACATCAACACTTATCACATTTTCAAAACAGCTACTGAAACACCTAATTTACATTCTTGGTCAGCTATGGATCCACCACATAGGCACAAATCTACAAACTACCAGCTGACACACATCTACATGCACCTACCATACCACTTACTTTTACATTCATAAATTCACCACTTATCACTAACACTCACACCACAACTTCAAATAATGCATCATTATTCACACTTAACTTCATGACTCCTTAAGCACACATGATTGAAACACAACGTTACATAACAATCTATCATAACACTATCAGTTCATCATTTATACTCTTATCTAAAATCTATACATCACTAATAACTTTCAATATAATAGTTACAAATTGCATAACAATTTCATACACAATCATCTATTACAGATCACATACAATAAAACCATACCTACATTTAACACAAAATATTCTACATCTTTAAACAAACACGTAGACTACAAGCTCTAAATTTTATTACTTTTTATTAAACTTTAATTCAATTCATCACTAAACATACTACTTAGACCACATCAAACACACACAACAAAATATCGAAACGCACGATCAAACAACACAGTACACATCTTGACTATTAAATATAACTTTTCAAAATGTCATGCTAAATCTGTTTAGAACGGTGCACACTCACACTCACCCACGTGCAAGTTCTGTCAACATTCTTATCCTGTTTTACCCCTTAATTAATAGACATTATCCACCAACATGAAAAAATCTAACCATTCGTTTATACTATACTATATATATATATATACACATCAAATATTGTTCATACAATAAGACAAATGTTCATATAAACATGTCCCTAAAACGCACCCTAAAAGTTACACTTAACACTTCAATCTCTAACTATCTCTCTATCCATTATTCTCAAAACCGATAAACACACTAAAGAGACAATACAGACACACAACTTTTCACCCACTACATACACCATTTCTTTCAATCACACTCCTTTTCACATGCACACCAATCCTACAACTTTTTACACCTCCAATTTTTTTCAACAATCACACATTTTGCACATTCACTAAAATCACTTTGCCAAATAATACAACTTTCTAATCCACCATAACACACTAACTTTACACACACTAACTCCACACTCATTTTACCAAACACCTCATACACTTACCAACGACACACTTTTTACACACACTCCAACATCACACTTTTAACACATCACAACACACTACACACTAGGAAACACATTTTACGTCCCACATTGCTACAATTCACAACACATCAACTTACACTCACTCACACACACACACACACAACCACACACCACTATACCCACTCACACACCACTCAACACACTCTCTCCCACACCATCATAGCCACACTCAACCACACTTACTATAGCATACTACCACCACTACTAACATACACACTAACACATCACCAATCACCTTATTACCACACATCTTAACCAGTACCAACCTTTACACCCACACTCACACATCACTCCTATTTCACACACACACTCACACCACACTCACACACATCACCACACCACAAACACAACCACACTACACACACCACACACACACACACACATCGACACTCACACACACACTCACACCACACCTACACCACACCTCACACTACCTCACACCACTATCTTCACACTCACATTCACACCTTCACACACACCTACCTCACACCACCTCACCTACACACACACCACCTCAACATTTATCACATACACACACACACACACAACACACACACACACACACACACACACACACACAAACACACACCGACACCACACACACACACACACACCACCACACACACAGCACACAGCACACACACATCACGACACACACTATAAATTATTTTTTCAAATAGCTACACGTGAACGACTGTAGATATTTGGCATCTTGAATGTAGTATGACAAATAGGGTACCTGAAGTATTTTTCAAATATAGCTAACGTCAAATTATTTTATGAAATACGCTGCACTTCAACTTGTATAAATTATTTACTTCTTTTACAAAACTACCGTAAATTGTAACCATTAATTAAGTTTATCGCTTTGTAACGTTCATCAAGTGATTTATATAAAACAAAATTGATGTATATAATGATCAGTTGAGAGTGATGATTCAGTTTAGCGAAAACGTAATTGAAGTATAAACCCTTTATTGAATTTTCAATACAACAGGCATAAATAATTATTCTATGTGTTAGTAAAAAAAAATGGATAAATAAGGTCCAAATAAATTTCGAAAGAACGCTAGTAAAAATTTTACTTATTTCTAGCTATCCAAATATTCCTTTGTTTAAAGTTACATATGCGGAATTAAATTGCAAGAACTTTTATACGTTTAACTCTAATCAAGTTTAAATTAATGATTTGTAATTTTTTAAACGAAACTTAGTAGGCCATCTCTTTTAAGACAAATGATTGGAAATCGGCAACATTAAAAACAAGAAAAACCTTGAATAAATGTATTCAAAAATGGTTACTAAAATTTATACCTTTTTACACTGCAATAACTTATGTAGCCCTTCTCTACGTAAGTATGTCTAAATCTAATACTTAAAATATAAGCGATTGACTACCAAATTATTTCAGTATAAATTACTAATTAGCCACAGTACGCAAAAAATATACAGCGTTTTTACAAAGTTTTAACACAAAACGACCTGACGCTTTAAATTCTAAGAACTTATACAGCAACTCTTCAATTTTTTATTAAACCTTATGTAAAGAATCTCGCTGTAAATTCTTTTTACTTTTTCAATAATAATGCAAAATATTATGCACAAAACACATGTTACTTAAGGTTATAGTCAACGACATAAAATTCTTTGCATTAAAAATGTTCAATTACTTTACTAAACGATTGCTGCCATTAGCTATCTAAAACACCTTTCCCATAACTGCTTGTTTATCTAACTTGAAGGCTATCAATCGGCTTATTCCTTCCTCTAGATGAAGCAAAAATTAACAATTTCAAGGGATATCAAATTCTTAAGTATTTGTACTTATCACAATTACGACAACAAAAGAAAACTCACCAGAAAAAGCATTTATCAAATGTGCAAATTTTCAAACACTCATGCTAAGATTGTCTGAGCAACCTACCGAAACACAAGGACAAAAAAAAATCGTGAAAATCAACGAATTCATAACCGTCACAATTCAGTTGATATCGGTGTGTGTATGGCCAATACGCATCCTAAGTTAAGAAAAGAACAAAAGCAAGTGATAATCGGTACGTAAATAGGTCTGCTGTTCCAGTACCTTTGTATTAAGCTGATCTTAAGTTACTCTAAATGTAAACTGACATGAAAAATTTAGAACTGTGACAGGGCCTGTAAAAAACAAAATACACCCCAATATCAGCGGCCGACTGTTGATGATGATAACTTAGTTATGTAAAAACTATCGGTATTATTTAATTTTTCGTGTGGTACGTGGCACTAAACCTAAAGTCAGCCTACTCGAAAAGTACCTAACCTGGGGGTTAACAAAACTAACTAAACCTAAGAAAATCAAACATTAACAGTAACTATAAAACACCAACCATCAAACTGGCACCACTGCCCCAGTACGTTATTTGCCACATGCAAAAGGGTGAAAAACCAAAAAGACAACCTGCAGCAAGGCGAAACTTGTAATGTCCGATAGAGCTCCCCCCCCCCCCCCTACATCTAACTCACCACAAGATATACGCTCACCACTCACTCCATCCTCAAAACGACTAAATTTAACTAACCTACCTAAAGGAAAGGTTACCCTAACCCTAAAGATATTCTAACAACTAAACCTAGACATAATTAATGTGAATTCACAGTCTGATCAAACAGAAAGCCTGTAAACGCATTTAATTGGTGCTCTCATCACAAAAATATATAAAAGATGCCGGATCACATTTCACGAGATCCCTGTTTTTCGTTATTGCACAACAGCGTAGCTCAAACAAACTCGCTAGTCGCTACGCATACTTGATTATTCCGCTCTTACGATAAACAGCTGCATCGACTACATGAAAATCAAAAATAGCCGCATCAACTTGTGAATGTTCAGCAAATATATACATACAAACATTAATATTCATCAGATTCGTCTGTATACGTTTGATTAAACATGACATATGTTGATGAAATAACATGAAGGCAGATGGCACCACTTGCGACGGCAAATGTCGGTTAAAATCCAGGTCATAGAATATAATCGCTCAAAACGTTTAAATAAACTTACACTTGCTTAAAACGAAAATGAAAAGCGAAATTATATTGAACGTCAATACTCTTATGAATGAAAAAGTTGTTTGTGATGAACATGAAATTTATTGAAATAATGACATCCCATGAACGTCATTCACGCGATTTTGATGTTTAGTCAAGGTCAAATTACTTTTTGTACAGTTGCCATGGAGACACGGAAGAATCCCGAAATCAGCCACTTTTGGTACGAAGTATTATGACAATATAGTGTCTTATTTAGATGGTTCTAGAAAAAATATTTTTTTAGAATCACTTATTTATTTAGGAACAATTCGTTAAAAATGAAATTGGACGTGATGCATATAACCTGTTTGGAGGCAATTCTACTCAAGAGCAAAATTAAACATGGTCCCTTTTAAATAATTAAGAACAGTTAATTTCAAAACATTAAAGGTAGTCCAAAAACAGAATTATGCCTTTCTATTCCGTTCTAATTTAACGTCAGTTTGGTAAAGAAATCAAATGCATAAGAAACAGATTATAGATGTGAGCGCAAGCAGTATCAACGAATGTAGAGGATATACATCTTAAACATAAATCTTGATACTAGTGATTATTTAGGAAAATAACTTAGAAGAGTTTTAAACCAACACAAGTTCTCTTATGTTTAAACAATATTTACGTATAATTCATACATACGTTTTGAGATATCGATTTAGCGGAAACAGTTTTGGCACTCTAAATTACTAGGTAGGTATATTTTATATTCAAAGCGTACACTTAAAAGAAGCTACTACCAAGAATAATAACATTATTGCCATTACATTACATTGTTACATTATTAACTTCACTTCAATGCATACTGTCACAAGGATTAAGTGAAATTACAGTAATGTTGTGACATTGCTTCACGCAATGTTATATCTCATAAATTAACGTTTCTTCAAAATGACACAAGAGGTTCTATAGTTATTAGCATGCTTACCAGATTTATTACATTTAATATGCACATAGTGATGGTAGGTATTAATTTATTAAAGGATGTGAGCAATTTGATCACGACATATTTCACTCATTTGTACAGACTTAGATCCTGTTCTATTAAACTAGTTTAAGAAGTTTAAAAAGTTACCTTTGCATTAAGTTATACCGTGAAAATCCATACAGTTGCGTGTTGCTTAATCAATTGGAGAAGGTTTTATCAAAAATCATGCAATATTCACAAACGTTAAAAGTTTTGTGGAAATAGTGCAATTTAGCTGGTAGCCGGTCATTTCAGTTAAAGTTTTGTATTGCTCATTTAAGATTGAGCCTTAATAAACTTAAATAGGTAAAAGACAAACAATACGTTTTCATTTAAAACAGAATAAATTACTTAAACAAATAAGTAATGTAAAAATAAAAGTGAAAAAAGACAAATCGTTTCTATTTGTACTTTTATATTTCTACTGTTACGGTACGTGAGCTTTAGGGAAAAGGAAAACGAGCAAATTAAACGTGACACAGTTTAAATGTAATGAAGAAATTATTTAACAAATAAATTTTATTTAAAAAATTCAAAATTAATTCTATTCCTTGCTAACTAAGTTTAATTGGAAATGTAATTGAACTAAAACTTATTCGAATATTGAAAAGAAATTGCAATTTATATTAAGACTAAATTAATTTCCGTACTAAATTTTCTGTTGTTAGACTTTAGAAGAGGGTTTACCCTAACTTTATCTTTACAAACTGAAACTGAAGTTTTGAAGTTTAGAAGGCACAGTAAGCTTTTTAAGTAATTAAAAAATATGATAAACTTACTACAACAACGTGATGTAATTAACGGTATAGATAAATGGTTCCTTAAAGTTATTTGAGAAACTTTTTCCAGAAAGATTTATTTACATTTCAAGACACTATTTGGCCATTTATTATAATTTATATATTTGAAGCTTACTAAAATCAAAGTTGTCATTGTTCAATTTATATGATGTTTATATATATATATATATATATATATATATATATATATATATATATATGTATATAAGTTGAGGGAAGTAAAGCCGTTACAATGTTAAGGAAAAACATTTTTTTTATTATTAACTAATTGCTTAGTGTTATCAGGCTTGCGGCTAACTAGGGTCTTAATACGTTTAAAACTCTTTGATACTTGCCAATATTTCGGAAGCTTTTTATTTTGTTCCTTTATCAAGGCTTCTACAATAAAACAATGTTAAAACAGGTCAAGTTGCTTACGTTACGTACATCTAAGTTATTCTTTAAAAACTAGCTGGTTATACTTCATAGATAAATTTGCATTATTATGTTTGTTTACCATTAAACTGTCATTGTTAATTGATGATTAACAGAAGCTGGAGTTGCATTTAAAATTAATTAAAACATTTTTTTAATTTTATACCATGAAAGACACATGTGCTTGCATTGTTACAATTTTTCTGTCACGTTGGTTACATTTAATTTTACTTAGGTTAAGTCACTGATATAAATAATTGCGGCAAATTTGAATTCAGTTACCCTCTTTTTTTATGTGGCACATTTCCAGAAATAATCTGGATTTGTATACTTTTTCAAAATTGAGAATTTTGACATTGTTGAAATCGGGTTGATGATTTAATGTTTTACTGTGGTTTGCAAGAGCACATCTATTGCTTTTTTTTTGTCAATTCTACAGTCACTTCTGTGTTGTGTAACCCTATTACGCAGCCATTGTGACGTCTGTCCTATGTAAACTTCCGTGCAATCAATGCAAGGAATTTGATAAATGACATTAGAGTTAAGCAACACTGGAGTGGTATCCTTGACTTTAGAAAACAATTTGTCGACAGTTTTTAAATTATATTTGGTAATTTTCATGTTGAAGTCCTTAAATACATTTGTAATTTTGGGTGTTAGATTTTCTATGAACGGTAATTTACAATATCTGGTGTTGTTCTCTTCCAGGACACTAGGACTATTGACAGCTGCTCGAGGAGTACTTGTATTAAAGATTAGTTTATTAATGAACGCTGTTGGATAGTTATTTTTGATCAAAATTTCTTTAAGTTTGTTTAAATTTTTCTGAAGGAAGGTTGGATGTGAAATTTTTGTAATTCTATTTTTTATTCCTGTAATGATATTAATTTTCTGTTGTAATGGGTGGTAAGAAAAGTAGTTTATATAACGACCTGATGCCGTTGATTATTGATACCAATCTATGTGAATTGTATTGTTAGCTGTTCTGATAAGTCTGGTATCCAAGAAGGGAACACCTCCATTAGTTTCGGTTTCTACTGTGAATTGAATATGATTGTTGAATTGGTTAAAAGTATTTTTGATTTCATCAATTTTGTTGTCTGGTACGGCACATATTGTGTCGTCCACATATTTCTTCAGAAAAGGAAGTTCAAATGATAACAGCGGTATACTACAGTTTAAAAGTTCATCCATCACTATCGTAGCAATAATAGGACTAAGAGGCGAGCCCATGGAGGTACCAAAAATTTGTAGAAAGTACCGGTCGTTGAAAACGAAATAACTGTTACTAAATATAAATTGTATTAAGGCAATACATGATTCTTTACTTATATTGCAGTGTGGAGCTATTAAATTCCAATTAGAATCCAATAAATCCAAAACTAATTGTAACGGTATATTAGTGAAAAGTGATATAACATCAAGTGAGATCAATACATAGCCTACTGGTATTTGAAAATTGTTGAAGTCTTTAGCAAATGTAAAGGAATCTTTGGTATTGTAATTGTTCTGATTGTTAAAGCCATTTGTTAGAATGCCAGCAGCAAATGTAGCAAGATTAAACGTCGGAGATCCTATCGAGGAGACAATAGGTCTGAGCGGTACTTGGTCTATGTGTACTTTGGGTAGTCCATAAAATTTAGGACTAATACTGTTGTTGATGGTGTTTTTTGCTGTCATGTTATCGATACTCTCGTTGCACTTTAGTTTTTTCACCCAATTGTTACACTTTTTTTGTAGTGTAAACGTGGGATCTTTAGATACACTTTTGTACACTGAAGTATCAGCAAGTAGCACTTCAGCCTTATTAACATACTCATCTTTGTACATGACCACCGTCACATTACCTTTGTCTGCTCTCAAGATATACAGTTCAGAGTTGTTTTCTAAGAAGGTTCTACACTTATTAAACATGTAATGATCCTGATCATACTTTGCTTTATTCGATTGTAAGTAATTTGTTATGATATTGTTGGTACGGGCTCTGTATACATCTCTCTTGCTGTCTGGTACCACTTCTAATATTAACTCAATCTCTGATAATAACTTATCTACCTTAACATCTTTGACCTGTGGATTTAAACAAAATTTGGGACCCAGAGCTAAGATTCTTTTACTTCCAAAGGTTAGTTAAATTTATAAGCCAATTATCTTGGGTAGTGATGTGAGCTCTTTTATTACTGTCTATTAGTTTATTGAACTTGATCATATTGATATTCCTAATCTGATTGAATTTTTTCTTAAATTTAATTGATAGACCCGAATTGAATTCATCAAAAATATTTTCAGGTATTACAGTTTTGACTAAATTTTTTAAATTAACAATGGATTTTTTGAGTTTATTGATATCTAAGTTAGTTATTTTAATTTCAAAATTTAATATTTTTTTCCCTAACCTGTTGTTGAATTCCTGTATTTTTTTTTCCTATGTTTCTGTGTTCGGTTGTCATCAATTTCAAAAGATTTTTATAGTTGTTTTTAATATAGTTTGGTAAAATGCTGTTCTTGTTGCATCGGAGCAAAAAAATTCTTCTATTCAGTTTGTTAGCTAGTTTGATGTTATTTGTTGCCCATTGTTTCATCGATACGGTAGTGTCATGTCCATACTTGGTCGTAATATCTTGAAATAACCCCATCTGTAATTTAAGTTGAGGGAAGTAACAGCCGTTACAATGTTAAAAACAACAGTATTAGTCCTAAATTTTATGGACTACCCAAAGTACACAAAGACCAAGTACCGCTCAGACCTATTGTCTCCTCGATAGGATCTCCGACGTTTAATCTTGCTACATTTGCTGCTGGCATTCTAACAAATGGCTTTAACAATCAGAACAATTACAATACCAAAGATTCCTTTACATTTGCTAAAGACTTCAACAATTTTCAAATACCAGTAGGCTATGTATTGATCTCACTTGATGTTATATCACTTTTCACTAATATACCGTTACAATTAGTTTTGGATTTATTGGATTCTAATTGGAATTTAATAGCTCCACACTGCAATATAAGTAAAGAATCATGTATTGCCTTAATACAATTTATATTTAGTAACAGTTATTTCGTTTTCAACGACCGGTACTTTCTACAAATTTTTGGTACCTCCATGGGCTCGCCTCTTAGTCCTATTATTGCTACGATAGTGATGGATGAACTTTTAAACTGTAGTATACCGCTGTGATCATTTGAACTTCCTTTTCTGAAGAAATATGTGGACGACATAATATGTGCCGTACCAGACAACAAAATTGATGAAATCAAAAATACTTTTAACCAATTCAACAATCATATTCAATTCACAGTAGAAACCAGAACTAATGGAGGTGTTCCCTTCTTGGATACCAGACTTATCAGAACAGCTAACAATACAATTCACATAGATTGGTATCAATAATCAACGGCATCAGGTCGTTATATAAACTACTTTTCTTACCACCCATTACAACAGAAAATTAATATCATTACAGGAATAAAAAATAGAATTACAAAAATTTCACATCCAACCTTCCTTCAGAAAAATTTAAACAAACTTAAAGAAATTTTGATCAAAAATAACTATCCAACAGCGTTCATTAATAAACTAATCTTTAATACAAGTACTCCTCGAGCAGCTGTCAATAGTCCTAGTGTCCTGGAAGAGAACAACACCAGATATTGTAAATTACCGTTCATAGAAAATCTAACACCCAGAATTACAAATGTATTTAAGGACTTCAACATGAAAATTAGCAAATATAATTTAAAAACTGTCAACAAATTGTTTTCTAAAGTCAAGGATACCACTCCAGTGTTACTTAACTCTAATGTCATTTATCAAATTCCTTGCATTGATTGCACGGAAGTTTACATAGGACAGACGTCACAATGGCTGCGTAATAGGGTTACACAACACAGAAGTGACTGTAGAATTGACAAAAAAAAGCAATAGATGTGCTCTTGCAAACCACAGTAAAACATTAAATCATCAACCCGATTTCAACAATGTCAAAATTCTCAATTTTGAAAAAGTATACAAATCCAGATTATTTCTGGAAATGTGCCACATAAAAAAAGAGGGTAACTGAATTCAAATTTGCCGCAATTATTTATATCAGTGACTTAACCTAAGTAAAATTAAATGTAACCAACGTGACAGAAAAATTGTAACAATGCAAGCACATGTGTCTTTCATGGTATAAAATTAAAAAAATGTTTTAATTAATTTTAAATGCAACTCCAGCTTCTGTTAATCATCAATTAACAATGACAGTTTAATGGTAAACAAACATAATAATCCAAATTTATCTATGAAGTATAACCAGCTAGTTTTTAAAGAATAACTTAGATGTAAGTAACGTAAGCAACTTGACTTGTTTTAACATTGTTTTATTGTAGAAGCCTTGATAAAGGAACAAAATAAAAAGCTTCCGAAATATTGGCAAATATCAATATATATATATATATATATATATATATATATATATATATAATGAAATTTTAATGACTTACATCTGTATGGAGTCATTGCGTTTTTAAATAGTTATATCAACTCAATCTAATTTGGAAAATTTAAGAACGCCAAGCTAAACTCAAAAAACTAAAGAGAAAATGTCAGCAGAGGTAACCAAGTATCTTATGGTACTTGGAAATTTCGACGTTTTGGGTAGACGTTTCAAAAAATTCGTAAATATTGTCTAGTTAAATAACGTGCCAAATTTAGAGTACATATCAGTTTGTGCAGATAAGTGCATGCTTCCGAACTAGCTCAGTAAAATGAGTCGTAGTTTTTACTTGACAATTAAGAACTCAACAAAATCAGAAATCGGTAATAAAAAATCACTAAGTCGCCACTTACTTTAAAATTTCTAGCGGGATGCATCATGAACATAATCCAAAATTGGTTGCATAAGTTAAGAATATGCAAATTTTAATTCGATAAATCTCTACCTCTGTTTCTTGATGGTACTTTACGTAAAGGATCATTTAAGATTTTATTATTATATTCAAAATGTATTTATAATCTTGTCAGCCTCGCTTTATTAGCGTATTACATTAACAATTTTTATCTCCGTTGATACGCTTTGTTTTTCACCTTATGGCTACCGCTTCAAAGTTCTTATAATTTTTAACGTTGCAGCCAATTCTTTGATAGAACCTTGGGTAAAATATCTGGTGTGGAACGACACATGACCTGCCAACCTATAAAGTAGAAATTAAAAGAAGTCAACATTTTTTAAGGATAATTATGTAACCTCTGGTGTATTATATTCGTAATCATAACATCAACATTGTAAAAACAACTACAATAATCTGTGTCAGACAGAAGTTTAAACCTTATGTCAGATAGAGATTAATAGAAATATAAATGCTAACTTAAACAAAATTTTAAAAGCCGACCGCTTCTATAATAAAAAAAAACTATTGACAAACGTCTACAACTTACAAGTTTAGTACATTTTGAATACATTTCATTAGAACCATTTTTACACTCCCACTTACACATACGTATACGTATAGGGTATTTCATCAATTTCTACTAACGATAAATCGACTTGTTACGTCATTTTACAACGTATTTGAACGTGAGTGCGTGCGTGCGTGTGCGCGCGCGTGTGAGTGTTTCTGTGTTAGTGTCCACGATAACTCCAGAACCACAACACGTACGTGCTTTTAAGCTTGATTTCATTTCTCCTGGAGGAAATTCAGCAGCGTTGAAGGGGAGGTTAATTGGAGAATTTTTGGCTTCTAATCAATTATTTCTGAAATATTTCAAAGATATAAAAATACCAACATACAGACGATAAATGTATCGATTAATTATATGTATCTCGCGATGCGAGAATTTTTCCGCGTAATACTGGTAGCTTTCAACCAAAGTTGCGAATAGATTCGGCTAGAAGAATGGAAGACAATATTGTTAATGTCTTAGCATACGTGTAATTGAATACTACTTTACATGTTTCAAAATGTGTTCGTAATTCCAAATTTATAGAATGCACCCGTATCATATGGTTTTACATCAAGCCTTACATGACGAAGACTTTGACCGACGGATAGATTATTGTCATTAGATGTTGGGCATGATCAGGGAAAATAGAGGATTTTTATCCGAAATTCGTTGGACGGATGAGGCCACTTTTAAAAGTGATGGAATCGTTAAATTCCTTAATATGCATTATTGGTCTGACACCAATCCTCACTGGTTGCACGAGGTCCACCATCAAAGTCGTTGGAGTGTTAATGTGTCGTGTGGCATCCTGGACGGAACTATTACAGGTCCCTATTTCTTTGATGAACCACTAAATGGTGCTGTGTTTCTTGATTTTCTGGTGTTCCAATTGACTATTTTATTAGATGTGCCCTTGCAGTTACGGCAAAATATGTTTTTACTGCAAGACGGTTGCACAGCACATTTTTCAATAAATGTGCGAGAGCACTTAAATTTAATATATCACCAGAGGTGGATTGGACGAGGAAGTCTATTTCATTGGCCACCCCGATCCCCAGACTTAACCAGTTTAGACTTTTATCTATGAGGTCGGTTAAAATATATTGTTTACGAAACTCCAGCAACGAATTCGAGAGGCCATTCGTAGCCTGTGAAGAGCAGAAATTTAAGCTGCTGTAATGTCCACGCATGAGCGGCTCCAAGAATGCATCGAGGTCGATGGGAGACAATTCGAGCGTTTAAGTAGGTATTAAGTAGGTACTTGATGCCTAATTAATGCCTACTTAAGTAGGCATTATTACACAATCGATACTTTTTACGGCCATAAATAAAATTAATAAAAAGAATTCCGCTAATTTGGAATAATGCCTTTCAAAAATAAATATTATCATATTATTACATTTAATTTTTGAAATTATGAAAACTTTTATTATTTAAAAATAATAAAATGATGAAATGTTTCATTTAATTTTGAAAAAAGACAATTAAATAAGAATAAATACCGGTGTAATATCGACTTTTTTAAATTTTATAATAATTAAATTTTCTTTCTTCGATATTTTAGGGTATGAATAAGATATCGAGATGCGGTTTTAACTAACCTATTTTTTATGAAAAAAAAGTCATATTGTTGCATTTAATATTTACAAAATTTTGCAATTCTCTGATATTATATAAAAAAACGCGCTCTAGCGGTATCATTAATAACTAGACATATTATAGGTTATATGGATTTGATGGAGCAATAAATGCTATTTCCAACGAGACTAAGTTTATAAAAGTCGTTTAAGAGTTACAGCTGTTCATTTAAAACCTCGCTGTATCACCCACTTTATTTTAATAGATACGTCAAACAAAAACTAGTCGAATAAAGGTGAGCTTTAAGAAGCATATAATTTTTTGCTACATTTACTAGGTGGATTTCAGTAAAAAATCACTTTTAAAGTTTAGGATGGCGGTTACGCCCTCTGGCGCTCATCTTGCAAATTTGAAAATATTTTCTACGGTCTTTTTTTGACCACTTTAGTAAAATCATTTTCGAGAAACAGCACTTTGCATTCTTATCTGGCCACCCGGTACTTCTTATAATGTTGCCTATTTTCGTATTAAAAAAGAGGTTCTAAAAAAATTATTATTAAAACTATTGCATCTCTTTCATTTGCAGTTTGTACGTAGGAGGGGCGTGCATTGTTTCACACCAGATATTTAAAATATGCTTATAAATAATGATTTCAATCCATATATATGAATTACATAACAGGAAAAATTAAAACTTCTAGTTTGGTACCACTGCAGTAGTTTTGTTTCACTGAGTTAACCTAAATGTTTTGTTTTCAAGATCAATGCCCAAAATTATTACATTTGTGTACCGATGATTAACTTTTGTAAAATCGATGCATATAAATATATATATGTATATATATATATATATATATATATATATATATATATATATATATATATATATATATATATATATATATATATATATATATACAATTTATTAGTAACAGTACTTAATTAGGAGTTCAAGCCTCAACTTTCAAGTGTTTTAAAATGCGACTTAAGCAGTAACATAAGGCCGATCTTATGTCAAAAAGTCACTAGATTTGAAAAATTACTAGAAAAGTCACTTGATTTGCAGTCATCTTGTGGCGATAGCAACCTGAAAATCACTAAAAAAATAAACAAAAGTGGGGTCAGATCATTGTTAAAAATAGCTGGTTCGCGTCCTCGCTAAAAGATGGTTACATCATAGCTCAAAATAGTCGGTTCTCGTCTTAGTTAAAAATGATAGTCTCAGCATCATTACTAAAAACAGCCGATGCGTGAAATTATTAAAAGTAGCATGTAACATAGTGAGGAGTTTAGAGTAACAATATAAGAAAATAGTGTAATGTGTTGATACGTGTAAAACTCGGTTGATGAATTTATGGTCTTTAAGTTACGACTCACTTTGTATGTTGTTGGAAAATGGCAACATTGCACTAAAAATCGTGTTAAATTTAAACTGTTGCAAACATGTGGTTACTTTAAAATTTTGGATTGGTGAAAATAATCAGGCTATCGTTCTTTTGGTTTTCTGGTACCTTCAGATAAGAAGGAAAACGCCATTTTGGGAAAAATGCGTAATGTGAAGCACATGTAAAATTTGGAAAAAGTGTTCCTAAAAATTGGATTGAATTGTTCAAGAAAATTTTAAGTCAGCCTGTTGCTGGTTTTATTCTTTTCCATATAAATAAGTCCTGTTGGGGACTTCGAATTTAGTTCGGCTTTAATTTTTTGGTTGCTTCTGCTACACTTTGGCTTCGATCAAGAGGTAAGCTACTCACTTTCGTTACTTATTTACAAGACATTAGTTTTGAAATGCATGCGTACATGTTTTGAAATTGTTACTACAGCTAAAGATCATATTTTAAAATTGGGTATCAACTTAAATTCTAACACATTTATCTTATATAGGTTCTTTTGGTTCTTTACACATTCACTCAAGATTAACATATCTTCGTGCTTCCATAAGGAATAATTAAACCGTTCTGACAACACATTTGGATATTATTCGTCCGAGGTGTGAAATATTAGTTAGCGGTCTTCAAGCCTGAATGGAAACCATCTACGATTACTCCTTCTCCTAATATCTTCCGAATTAACAGAGAAATATACATTACACCTACGTTTAGTTTCCGATAAGTATTATTGTTACACGCAGACACAATTTTACCTATGGTGAGTGACTTTGATTGTTTTCTGGATAACGAGGCTTTCGTTATCTGTACTTTACTGAAAGTTTATAACCATTATATTACTGTGCTACTACTTGTATTAGTGTGTTTCTGCAATTTTCTTAATCTTGAAATTAATGCTTATGCTTTATTGCTAAACAATTTTTTTTTCTGAATAATCGATAGTAATACTATACACTTGTACCTGTGAAAAAGATAATTGGGTTATTCAAAGTTTCGCTTATACTTACATTTAACTTTGCAATAGAATTTATATATCATCTATTTACTTTTCTTGTATACTGGCTTTGTTCTGCTAAACAACCATAATTGTAAAACGGTTAGAATTAACTGTGTTTACTGTACATGCAATTAGCTGTTTTTGTTCACTGAATGCTGCTAGTCGAGTTTAAATATACCATATAGGTCATAAAATTTAGGCTAACTGCTGGGGTTTCAATTACTGTGTAATTAAACAGAATATTTATTTACTAGCTTTGGGGTTGTATAACATTTATAATTTTTCTTTCGGATTACAATTTTAATATTTGTTTATTCTAAAACTGTCTGAAGTAGGAGTTACTAATCGAATTTTTTGTAGCTTTATGCTTACTTGCCAACTGGGTAATCAACTTGGCCTTTCAAAATTTATCTAAATGCTTTATGCTTATTGATTTTTCTGTAATGCTCATGTTAACTAAATTTAATAATATTTTGTGCTTACATAAGTAAACAACAGGGTAGACATCTAGTGCTAAATTTTGTTTTATATTTGGGGTTTATTTGCGTCCGGTTGATTGGAAACTGATAAGTTAATCCAACGGAGAGCTCTTCGCTAATTCGGGAAACAAACAAAGAAATCAATTTCGGATAATTATAAATATATGTTTTGGGTATTATTTTTCTTTAGGGTCAACACTAGATGCCGAACCGCATTGTGGCTGAGTAGGTAAAGTTCAAGTAAATTTTATAGTTTGTTTTCAGTGCTGTCGGAAAGGTAAGTTGATTGCTGGTGGTTGATTTCATGGAGACATGATCTCTGATTATATTTGTGTGTTAGATATTTATGAACATTTGATTGTTATTGTAACATTTATGCTATTTACCGTTGGGGTATATTAAAAGTGGTGTTAAACGATTGTAAGCTCAGTGTGGACTTAGTTCACCATTTTCTTTTAGCTGTCTCTTTTGTCCTAGGTGGCCGTAGCCCTTTTCTTGATAGAGGGGCGATAAAGAAGTCAATCAAGTGGTGCCTTTTAAATTTTGTGTATTTCCTTTCTCCTGCCAAAACGCCCATGCATCCAAGTGCTTAACCGACCGACTGAGCTTCCGGCTAATTCCTCTTTTCCTTGTTACTGCACCTTGGTCACAAATTTCTACCAATATCCTTTTGTGCACGTAACAGTGTAGTGAGTGTCGTGTAAAACGTGTGGATAGCAAACGCTAAAAAGCAACCGATCTGAGAACAGCGGTGGAGCGCTTGAAGCAAGAATCTTCGGCACTAGTATTCAATGCCGAACATGAGACGGTTTACGGGCAGGGTGATTGTAGCGAATAGGAGTGCAACATCTTAGCAAATAAATATGAAACAGGAGTAACGATATGTTAAAGGTTTTTAAAAATTTAAAGAAAATATGTGAAAAATGTTTTGTGAAAGAACTAGAAGCTGCGCAATTGCATCAGTCTTGTAACAACAGTGTTCTCGAATCAGCAAAGATGGATCTATCTGCACTGAACATAAGAATATTCGCATTGAGTATAATATTGTCAAGGGCTCGTATACAAACGGAAATTCTGCCAAGGCTCGTACGTATCTGTTCCACCAGGCAATCGCTTAGATAAAATTCCTAGAAATCCTCAGAATTTGGAAGTAAATGCCAGCACCACGCTTTCGGAGAGAACGAACAATTTACGGTGTTAGAATTAAATGTATATGGGCTTTAACCAAGGTTCGCTTCCATCTTTCCTCAATAATAGTATAAATAGAACATTTGAACGCAAATTGAATTATATAAGTAGTACATGTGAATTAAACATCTTTCGAAGCGCACGTTCTGATAAAACCACAATTAAAATAAATAAAAAATAAAATAAATAAAAAATATCTTCCGTGTGATTAATCAAATTACGGACTTTCCGATGAGATCCGTGTACAGAATCAACATCTGGCCACCGCCACATATGATAGTTTCTTATACATAGAAGGTAAAATTGAATGGAATTTAACGGAAGAAGGAGGCGGTGTAAAAACATTTTGTTAATTTGATTGAAATGTTGTCAATGGTGCTGGTATTTACTTCCAAATACTAATGATTTCAAGGAATTTTATCTAACCGATAGCCTGGTGGAACAGATACGTACCAACCTTGGCAGGATTTCCGTTTCAATACGAGCTACCGAGCTGGTAGCGTATTGGTGACACGACCTGCTTAGCATTCGGGAGGTAATAGGTTTGAATTCCGTTACCATCTACCTTGTATAAGGTTTTTCAGGGGGTTTTCCTTATACATATGTAGCGACATGGTCACTGTCTATATGCACACCATGCGCGGCTACTTAGACGAATGCTAAGGTAGTATCTCCCCCCTCAGAACCCTAACTTCGTTCCTTCCGATCCTATCTTGACCACACCCATCCTCAATCCCAACATGCATATATACGTAATGTATGTATGTATGCTGGGAATCCTTGATTCCCTTGGGGAGCGAATGAAATACGTGGCTTTCTTTTTTCTTTCCTTTCTATACGAGCCCTTGATAATATTACACCCAATGTGAATATTTGTATGTTCCATGCAGATAGATCCATCTTTGCTGATTTGAGACCACTGTTGAATTATTTTCGACACTGGAACTGCCTCTCTATATATTACTGCATCACGATTTTGACCATAGAGAGGAGAGTGTGCTTTGAGTATTACAGCAGTAGGCTAATCTGCATCTGATAATGAAGAACCGCTACCATCAGGTTCACAAGATGCTGTCTATTTTTGCTTGTATCGTTGCGAGAATGATGCAATTGTGCAGAGCTCTTTTACAAAACATTTTTCACATATTTCCTTTAAATTTAAAAACTTTTCACATATCGTTAAGCAAAATTTACATAGATTGGGACTTGTATCTCGATAGCTCAGTTGGTTGGAGCGGTACTCTAGCAAAGCACATATTGTTGGTTAAATTCTACTCGAGCTGAACTGTTTATGTATGTATTCAATAAAATTAATTTTTAATTATTATATGAAGTATTTTCAAATTAATTTTGGAAAAGGTTTTAGATAAACCTTTTGTATAACCAGGATAGTTTAGTAATTTTACTTACTTTGTTTGAATTTTGATGATTTTTCATGTTGGTAAGGGGCACAGTTCATTACAATTATTGTCAAAATCATAAATTTGTTTTGTTTTACAAGGTAGTCTGTGGTGTATAACTATGGAGTATCGTGAGTCACTAGTCTAGGAGTTACAAAGCTTTAGTATCTATAGTGCCTAATTGAAATGTCCCTCATATTAAATTGCTTCCAACACTGAAAATGTTACATAGAAAATAATATAATTTTTCCAAATCATAAAGTTAATCATTTAAGTGTGTTCTCCAAACCTTCATGTTTGTCTGAATTGTTAGTACTTACAACAAAGTTAAGTGTCAAAACAGTCTCTTCACCACATTCCTTTTCTAACTCCTTCAAATGGATGCTTTACGTCTCCCAGTCCTATTGTGTTACTTTTCCTTTTTAATCCAAAATCGCGCTACTTTTTTGTTGCACATTATGCATTGCCACTTTTCGTTTTATCCTACTCCATTTTAGTTCAGTTATTGTCCAATAACTCATTAGCAAAGTAAGATTTACTACGGGAAAACTGCTTTACCAACATCAACAGTTACATAGTAGAGTTCTACTTATCTCAAATCGAAATGTTATTTGCTTCTAACCAAGTCCTCATCTATTCTTTGCCGTTACTTACTGACGATGGTTTAATTAGTGGACTCTTATTATTGTTATGGGTAATGAGGCATTATCCATAACACTAACTGAATTGTTGTGTTCGGTGAATCATCCAAATATACAACTGGTCTTCGTTTATCACCTAGTGTGTCGTTTTCGTATAATTTTCTTAGATAAGAGGACCTCCAGGCTACGTCACTTCTCTTCATTAAAAAATTTCATTTATCATGATACTTCTTGTATCGTAATTCTATTTTTAATACATGCTAACGTATGGTTTCATTTGTGCCAGAATAACCGATCTTGTCCTGCATTTAACTAGCAGGTTAATAGATGGTGTAATAATAATAATATAATAAGAAATCTATATTTAAACATTTTGTACCTAAATTTTTAAGTAATGAGGCTTCGTTAAAATACGTTAATCAAAAGTAGGGGGTCATAAACGTGCAACATTAAAGACAATAGCTGTTTTGTATAACGTAAGATCATAACCAAAGGTAAATAAGTTCGAAGTACTTAATTACTAGGCACGTAATTATATCTTAAATATTTGACAAGCATCATTAATTGCTTGTGCCATTGTTTAGCTTACATAATTTAAAGTCTCTTCATATCCTACAAGTGAGAAAATCCCTAGTTCGCCGCCAGGGTTTACAAACCAGACGCATAGTAAATGATTATCCAATTTAGATTACAACCGCTAAAACGTGTAAGATGATAACTAGAAGTATTTAATAACTAAAATGGAAATGTCAAATGTGCACTATGAATCTACAAAAACATTCCTTCCAGGAAATTTCAAAGCATATTTTAATATTAACCCTTAATTTAAACAAGAACAAGACAAGTAAAACTTCACGTTTTACGAATCGATTTATGCCAGCCGATCTTAAAATAGGGAAACCACTAATTCTGATAACGTTAATAAATTATTTCTCTTCTACCTGGTTTGTATACTAATAAAATACAATCTGATAAAATGAGATAGATGGACAAATTATTCCATATCAAACAAATGCATGTTTTTGTCCTATTTCTACATTATCCATTTATTTCCTGGTATCTAGACATTATTAAGAAAATTCCTGTAAGTCCTCTTATATTACTGCTTAGTAACATTTGAATAAACCGTCTAATCAACATTGGAATGCTAAAAACAAAAGTTAAAATTTTTATAACAATGTAGATCATCGACTTACAGATTAGAGTTAAATCAAGAAATTATTAACCGTTAAAATAGAACGACCTACTAAAAGGACATAATAGTGGAACTTTCCAATTGATATTTATTCCACAGTTCGTCGCAATATATTCAATGGTTAAACCTTGAATCAAAATGAGTGGTAATTATACACTCATGAAGAAAAATATCAAAGGTTAGATCAAAGGTAAGTTTCAGGATTTTCTGAACAATAGAAATTTAACTTTAAGTAAAAAACTAACATTAAAATAATATTCCATTAGACAAAATACGTTGATTCAACTAATAACTAAATAAGTATATAGACCTAAGCTTTACTTACTTATTGCTTTGGTGTACCTAGTTTCTTTAGATATTTTTGATAAATCAATACGTTTGTTAAATTAAAAACAATTTTCTAATGACCGTGTAGAAGTAATCCGTTTATTTTTAATAGAATTTACATAATCGATGTTTTGTCAAGTTACTGAAGCTTTGGTATCATTTATGCCGCACACTTGAAGACTTTACAAAGTGGGAAATTTAATGATCAAAATCACAAACACACTTACCTATTTTGCTTTAATAAAGAGGTTTACGTTTGTCTAAAAGTTATTGGTAAGTATAGAGTAATAAATTACATTAAGGTGATTGACCATAACATAAATAGAGTAAACAACTGATAAAAAATGAAGCAATTTACTTTATTGGATTCTAAATAATGAAGTTTACTACAGTATTAGATCAAAACCAACTCGTAATACATATCGCGTGTTTAAATGCCCAATTATGTTTTCCTAGGATTAAGATTTTGATCCACTAACTAATTAACACTTTATGTTTATTAATCATATATCAATCGCTCCTTAAATGCCATAAAATTGCTACTAATGGACACAAGTTCAAAAATTACACAAAAAATGATTGAATACATTAACAAACCAAATTTTTATATTTCAAAACCCAAAAGAAATGGATTTCTCTAAGGTACTAAATAATATTGACATAAAATGTTTCATTCGATATCTGGCCTTCACTTTTTGAATTGACGTTTTTATCGCTGAAAATAGGTTTAGTTGTGAAGTCGACCATAGTGTGTCTCAAAACCACGTATAAGGTAGTTAAACATAAATTAGAGTTGCAACCTTTGAGGAATGATCGGTTCTTTGTTACACGTCCAAACCGCACTATGCGTCCTGCAGGCTTAGCGAAGTAAGCGATTTGCCAAGCCAGCTACAGTGGAAATGGGCAGGGTCGATATAAGGAGTAAGATGATTGAAACGTAGCTTCAAACACCTTACACTAACCATAAATATACAACTCACAATTCTCAGTCCAGGAAAAACTGTCTCTTGACGCCAGCAGAATTTTGCTAAAATAAATAGTCTTAGGTGGGATCTTAAATTAATCCTATCTGACTGTGGAAGACAGTAAAATGATTCACCACTCAAGTTTACTCACACTTGAAAATACATGTATCTAAAAGAAATTTTTGAAATACACGTGTCGTCGTAAACTTATTGAACACATCCCGTACATATGAAAATTCCAAATCATAAAACGTTAATTTGAACACCTCGTAAGTATCCCTCGTATACCCATAAATTTATATTTCTATTATAAAACTTTGAATTAAATAATATTCACAGTTTAGAAAAGAGTCAAAGTAAAAAAAAGTCATTTTAATAATTTTTAAATCACCAAAACATTCGTTAGTTGCTGAAAAATTTAAAACAGAACGATTAGTGCTTTCGTCATAAATAATATCTTTATATTTCATTGATACTTTCTCTTTAAAAATCGTATTTAAACATTCATTAAAAGGTTTCAATTTTAGAATTTCAAATCGGTAGTTTATATTTAATAAAAATATTCCGTTATCAGTGTTCGATATTCTACTGACTGTCAAACAATTCAAAATAGTTAAAATCAAATTTTGTAGTAGATCTGGCTCAAAAGCAAATTCAAATCGGTCATTAAGCTCAAAAACATTCAAAGAATTTCCACAGGTTAATGCTAAAATTTTATCTCAGCTAACACAAATAAACAACAAAAGTAAATTTAATAATGGATATATAGGGTTGTTAAAAAAAAAACCGCAATTTCCTTTTTTAAATTTTTTTTTTATTTTTTAACCTGTTGCATTGATCTTGTTTGTTTGAAAGAGAACTGATGAAGACACATTACTAACCTAATATTTTCGCGATTTGTTTAAAAAACAAAATGGCGGATACATTAAAACCTTACCAAACTGAACTTTTTAGAGTCGCATTGTGTATGCTCGGATATTTGTTAATAGAACGAGAGGTCGAACATGGAAATCGGTCAAAAACGTTCTGACGTATGGCACGACAAAGGCAAGTACGTTTTAACATATTGACTCGTATTTTCCTTCGATATTCTTTAAACAAAGCAAACAAAATATTAGGTTAGTGATGAATCTTCATCAAACAAAACCAAAATCAATGAAATAGGCTAAGAAATAAAAAAACATTAAAAAGGAAATTCCGTTTTATTTTGGACAACCCTATATATTGACCAATTTGCAATTGTAAATATGTACAAAACACGTGACTTAAAGAAAACACCACGAAAATCAATGCTTATAGACTAAAAATTCACCCAAATTATGGTATACTAAACACATCAGAATAGGTAAAGTTCGATTATCCCTTTTACATACAATGAAAAACTATTAACCCAAACAGGCAAACATGAACCTAAAAGATAATCGTACTTGTATCTGTTAAACAAAACCTAAAACCTAAAAATTTACATTAAGTAATCCTCTATCCGTGATCTAGTAAAGTCCATATGATCTGCTTCCAGCAATCCTTTTTAAATTTGCTCCTACACTTGGCACAAAACACAGAAGACTAAAACCATATAATATAAGGCAATTAAACATAAATTAAAGTTGAAACCTTTGACCCTTGTTACACGCCCAAACCGCACTAGGCATCGTGCAGGCTTACCGAAGTAAGCGGGTTGTCAAGCCAGCTACAGTGAAAATGGGCGGGGTGGATATAAGGAGTAAAACACCTTACACTTACAATAAATCTACAACTCACAGTACTCAGTCCAGGAAAAATTGCCTCTAGGCGCCACCACAGTTTTAGGCGGGATGTTAAATTAATCCTATGTGACTGTGGAAGACAGGGTGGTAGCCTAGTAAAAAAATTCACCATTTACACTTGACAAGAAATTTATCCAAAAGTTTTAGAAAATTTTGAAATACACGGGTCGTCGTAAATTCATTGCACACACCCCTCACATATGAAAATTCCAAACCGTAAAACGTTAATTTGAATACTTCTTTAATTATCCCTTGTATACCTATAAATTTATATTTCTAACTGTTATAAATAGGGACCAGATTTTTATGTAGCATTACTTTGAAAATATGTATGTAAATATGTAACAAAAAACACTTTGTTCTAGGTTACCATCATCGAGTCTTTTTATTGTTTAACTTTTTTAGAGCATAAATACGTATATTATTCCTACGCTACAATAAAAAGAGTAAGTTGATACAAAAATTTTAATAAAAGATAATATTATTAAAGTTATACAAAAATACAAATTCAGAAGTTAATATATAATTGTCTATTGTCACCAGACATTAATCAAGACAAGAAAAACAGTTGACCACTAAATATTTCTCTATATGTTCAGGAGTTAAGTTCCGTCGGCGATCAGAAAGTATGTTTTTGTACACCGAAAACGATCTCTCGACATCACATGATGTCACTGGTGCATACTTGAACATAGGAATATTGCCGACTGTAATGTGTTCTGGAGAATTCTGCGTTTCTCCACTAAGGATCTGGCTAACGTTAAATAAATCGGAATATCCGGGGTTTCTTTCCAGAACTGCTTGAAATTTCTTTGCTACTTGTTCGCCGATACTGTCACGAACAGCGCTGATTTTATTTTTTGCATCACGGATGATGTCCATTGATTCTATTAATGAAAGTCCCTTGGTTTCCAATCTTTTGATGCTTTCAGGGATCCAAGAAAAGTTGCACTCAATATAAGCAACTTCACAAGCTATTTCAGAATTTTGTAGAATAGATTGTGCTTCCCTAACTAACACAGCAGACTCAGCAGAAAATAAGTCTTCACAGTTTCAAAATGTTTACTGTAAAAATGAACGGCTTCTATCCAAGTACCCCATCGCGTTATTATTGGTTCTGGAGGAAGTGGAGCATGCGGTAGACTTTCCCGGTAAAGCTGTACACGTAAAGGTGCCTTAAAAAACACTTTTTTAATGGAAGAAATAAGTCGATTAACTTGGGGAAAATGACTTCGTATCTCTTCGGCAACCCGTTGGAGGGCATGGGCCAAACAAGTGAAGTGAACGATGTTCGGATAGAATACTTTCAGCGCCGTTGCAGCCTTCAACATATAGGCTGCTGCATCACTGTACATTACAAGAACTTTTTCTTCTTGTGTACCTCTAGACCACAAAATGTTCAGTCCATCATTAACAAATCGTGCAATTGTTGCATGGTTTGTACGCTCTATGACTTTGCTGGCAACAACGTGTGGTTTTGTGATACACTCTGGACTCTGTTTCCCCACAACCAAGTTTGCAATATACCGACCCATAACGTCCGTAGTTTCATCCACAGCAATCCAAATATGGGAAGAACCTATTTCTGCTCGAATTGACTCCAAAGCTTGCTCGTAGCATACATCAAGATATCCCTTGCGTAGCGTCGATTCGTCAGGGATTTGACGACCACAATACTTTTCGAGAAAAGCGCGATACTTGGGCACCTGCAGTTTGTTCCATGGGATATTTGCTGCAATCATTGCATCACACATATCTTTATGAAACTCATTTCGATGCGTGTCTGTATGCATCTGCGTTAATAAAGTCTGCTTTTTAGCTGAACGTAACTGCTTGTTTTTGCTGTGAAGCGCACTTCGCGTGTGTTGTTCCAGTTGAGACTTCATTGTACAACCCACTTTTTTGGCACACACTTGACAAAACACCACTTTTCCATCGGTAGTAAAAGCTTCGTCTATAGCAATCCACGTACGTAGTTTCGCACTAAACGAATTTCCAATAGGAGGCATACCGGTATACTTTTCACTGAACTGAAACACTGTAACACGATACCGATGTTGCAACGAAGAAGTCTCGTTGAATACAAATACAAGAATAAAATTTAAAGCCAAAAACATTTCGGCTTTAGTTTTAGGTAAGAAGGGATGTTCGGTGGTTTTAGGAAATACCCGATAACGGGCATTACTTTTCGTGAAACACGAAGTACATGTAAATACAGTTAACAAAATTATTATAAGTTTTTGCAATGAACGCATAAGTTCAAAAGTGAATATGTAATTAAAAATTATTAATATTAATTTTATTAAATACATAATTATTTATGTATTAATAAAATTAATAGTTATTAAAATAGTAATTAAAAGTTATTACCTTTTAATTACAGTTAACAAAAGATTATACTAAACGTTGAGCCGTCTTCTAGGCGCAACGTGTGATGTTAACCAAGGATTACTGTCAATCTTAGGTTTTACCAGAATTGTAAACAATGCAAACCGGTAGGATTAGCAGGGTAATAGTGATACCTGAATGGACCTCTCAAAATAAGTGCATGCAAATCTGGCCGTTTTATGTAAAAATATGTAATTATCTTAAAATATGTAATATTGTAGGAAATATGTAAAAATATGTAGCATTAAAATTAAATATAAGGCGCCTAATAGTCTAATTCGTTAATATTGCAGGTTTTCCAACGAATACATACTAAGGAAAAAATATGTAATTATATAGAATTCCGGACTCTAGTTATAAAACTTTGAATCAAATAATATTCCCAATTTAGAAAATAATCGAAATAAAAAAAAGTCGGTTTAATAATTTTTAAATCACCAAAACTTTCGTTTGTTGCTGAAAAATTTAAAATAGAACGATCAGTGCTTTCGTCATAAATAATATCTTTATATTTTATTAATACTTTCTCTTTAAAAATAGGTTTAAATTTTAATACTTCAAATCTGTAATTTATACTTAATAAAAATATTCCGTTAGCAGTGTTCGGTATTCTACTGTTGAACAATTCAAAATATTAAAGTAAAATTTTGTAAAGTAAATTTACACAGGTTAATGCTAAATATCTCAGCTGACACAAATAAACAACAAAAGTAAATTAAATAATGGATATATATGAATATATATACTATATTAGAGTGGAGCGAAAAAATAAAAGTTGAACATTTTAAAATTAGTTTTTAGGAAATATTGATTTTTGTTTCCAATATTTATTAAAACCGATAATAGATACAACACAAAATCATACTAAAACCTTGCTTACAACGTATAAGGAATTTTCTTACATAAAATGCATTTTTTGCTCTTCAGGGGGGGGTTTAAACTTTTACGCAAAAACTATACTTTACAATTTTATATAGTAAAATTTAGTGTTTTAGCGATTATGTAAACAGATATTCTTGCGCACGCGCCGACAGTCGTCCTAACTAGCCTGCAGGTACTTTCTACTAGCGCTCCTCCACTAGATTTATTTTAGTATCAGTCTACATGGAACATTAGATGCAAACGGTTCGTACTGCTAAGCCCCGTGTGATATTCTTTGTCTTTGTATGAACAAATTATGAAGTTTTGTGTGTGGATTCGGTTCAACAAAAAAAAAGTAAGTGAGAAAGAGCCCGTATTTTCTGACATCTTCGAAGGAGTGGCAGGAAAATTAGAAGCAATTTGGCGGAAAGCATCTATCCTTTTTGAAATCCTATCGCGACAAATATATAAAACTTATCAAGCCATTTAAAAATAGACAAAATATTCAAACTTACAAGTCCAAAATACAGAATTTTAAAGAGGAAAGTAAAGTGACACTTTTTGATATATCATCGTGCAAATGCAAAGTATTTTCAACCTGCACTTATGAGACATCTAAAAAGGTGCCAGTTGATGAGCAACAATTTCTATTAGTTCAAAGATGGGTAAGAAAAATGGTAATAAGTGCAATGGATATAAAGAAAACGAAATAACTAATCCAAAGAGAGGAAATGCAAAAGAAGGAAGCTACTCGAAATGTTAACTGCCTTACGACAATGTCTGGCGCAGTTACTTCAAAAGCATTATGTCTTCCAATCTCTTCCAATTCAGGGTTTAACAAATCTGTGACGGTGAGTTTGAGTTGCCGGAAGTCTTGGACGTTGAAAAGAAACAGCAAATGCGAATTCAGATCACCACTTTTGCAAAACCTTGTGACAGACATAGTATATCTGACAGATCTGGAGCTGCGCCTGCATCGGCTGTTTTGAATGATATTGAAGTAGTAACACCAGTGTATCCTTCTACAATTGTTGATTGAAGTAAAGTTAGAAGGGAAAGGTAAAAAACCCGTTCTAATCTACGGGTGCAAGAACTAAATATTTGACGGACGTTAAGATAAGGCTCTAGAATAAAAAAGGAAACAAGTTCTACCGCCAAACCATTATAGAGGAACATATAATTTTCGTGCAACAACCAGAATATAAATATATCGGTCATGTTTCTCCAACTTCTGGTACATTATAAAGTATCAAAGAAGGTATTGTCCATATGTTAGAAGAAAATGTGCTTGATGTTGCAGATTTAGAAGGTATTGGCTGTGCCGGGACCGTAGTAAATACGGGTGCTAAAGGTGGTGTAGTACGACTCTTGGAAGAACACTTTAAAAAACCACTTCGGTGGTTTGTATATGTTACACGCAAATGAGCTTCCACTTCGGCATCTTTTCATCATCTAGACGGATACACTATCGGGCCTGCCTCATGGATTTTATGGTCCCATTGAAAAGCAGGTGGAGAAGTGCCACAAACTGGCAGTGGTTCAATTCAAGTCAATTAAAGGTAATTTACCTAAAATATCCGAAAATATTGTAAAGGAATTGAGTACCGATCAAAAATATTTGTTTGAAATTTGTCAAGTAATTGCTAGTAGTCATTGTAATACGTCTATTTCAAATCTAAATCTCCAAGTTTGACCAAGCTGACAGAATATACTATGAACGTTTCCGCTCCAATGTGGTTTACAGTAAACTCACAGCCAACATGTAAAGATGGTGCAAAACACCTTTTACAGTTCATAAAGTTGTCTCTGCACTTAGAAAAAGACTTAAAAGGTATTGTTTATGCTATAACAACGAAATGGCTTCCCTGGCCACCATGAAAATATACTCATCAGTATATCTGATGAAAAGAAACATATTCAAGAGCTTGGACTTTGTCCTATTTTAAAGGCCATAATTTTTTTTTGCCACAAAAGATAACAGATGTTAGGGTTTTTAAACTTTTCCCATTATGTTTCGAGGCAATGAATACTATGAGTTAATTGACTGGCAAAAATGTGAGCTAATAAAACCTCCAATTGTCTCTCGAGTTTCCACGGAAGATCTGAAGGAATTTATTGGAAACACTGACTCACCTAAGATTAATTTTGGAAAGTAACCATGTCACACAGAGTGTGTTGAGCGATGTGTCAAGCTCGCCACAGAAGCTTCTGCAGTAGGGATGAATTTATAAGAGCGCAAGCTGATTCTAGGAAAAACATGCCGCGCTTTAATACAAAATCAGAGTTTTACCTTAAATAGTAGCATACTTGAGCGAAATTACTTAAAGTACTATATGTTTGTCATATTGTGTCGTTAAGTATCAAAATTGTTGCTTTTTAATACATCTACAGTTTTACAATTATATTTTTGTCTTTTCTTCGAAACCAAAAAAAATTTAAATATTTTAAAAACCGCTGGGGAGGCAGAAGGTTTTGTAACCAATTTTTAACAAAAACTTTAATAGAGTATTAGGCAACTTTTTTGGAGTATTATGTTTCGTTATATATCAATTTTTTTTGTATTTTATACTCCATATATACATATACACACACACACACACATATATATATATATATATATATATATATATATATATATATACACATATTGACCAATTTGCAATTGTAAATATGTACAAACACGTGGCTTAAAGAAAACACCATAAAAATCAATGCTTTATAGACTAAAAATTCACCCAAATTCTTATACAGGGTGTCCCACGCAACTGGCCTATTAGAAGTTTATGGACTTATCGTTTATGGATTCTCATGAAATTTTGTACCTCGAGCTTTTCGATGGCCATCTATTCAACTAAATTATTTCCAACTTTATGACAGTTTAAACCAGAAGTAGCTGTTAACTTTCTTATTTTAAATAGAACGCCCTATATCTTACTTTTTTTGCTAATTCTAAATGGCATTCTAAGTATGTTTTGTTCATATTAAATATTTTTGAAAATTTTTAACGGAAACGCACCTTTAAAAATATAACATGAACTCCAAAACCTTTGATGGCAACGTAAAGTGCAAGGTATGTGGCCAAGGAGATGACTTTGTTCTTTATGCTTAGTTAAGAAATTGACGTTTCTGAAAGGGCCGTAGTGAATTTTATTTTGAGCACATTTAATATAGTGAAAAAATGGTCGAACCGTAAAAAATTTGCCTGAAGTTTTTTGAACTTCTTTATTGCCATTGAGGGTAGAAGAGGGCAGCGTTCATTAGGTATCCGACAAGTTCCCTCCACAATCTTTTGACATTCTCCATATATACAGAACAAACTGGATGTGTCTTGGTTAGAATACTCTTCCATTGTGGATTAAGTGGAGAGTCCATAAACGGGAAGTCCATAATTTTCTAATAGGCCAGTTGCGTGGGACACTGTGTATACTAAACACATCAAAATAGATAAAATTCGGTTATCCCTTTTACTTACAATGAAAAATTATTAACCCAATAAGCAAAAATGAACCTAAAAGATAATCGTACTTGTATCTGTTAAACAAAACCTACAACTAGTTCTTACAATTTACATTGATTAATTATCTAGCCATGATATAGTCAAATCCATATGGTCTGCTTCCAGTAATCCGTTTTAAATTTGCACCTACACTTGGCACAAAACACAGAAGACAGCCGTGTTCGCTAATTCACGCTAATGTACACTCGCGAGCGCAGTTGTCGGTCGTTCACCGCCGTACTTCACATGAGCTCTTTGCTTTAGTTTAAGGTTTGCCCTTCAACGTAAACGTTTGATCCAACAAAGAATGTACTTCCACTCGTATAATAAAATTCTTATCTGCTTCATACAAACAGTATACGACAATTAACGTCACCAACGATCACTAATCTCAAAGTAAATTCACAAACTTTTAATTGGGTAACTTAAAAGGTTATTTCAGACTTTCTTTTTATTATTAGATCACGCGCTCATTGAACACTTAACTGAATATTTTGCTGTTTTGTTGTTAAATCTGCTTTCGAACTTTTTAAATTTCTCAAAAAGAAAATACTATTATCTCCTTTCAATTCACACTTAAACTATTTATTTATGAATGTCTATATATAATTTAATCGCCTTATGGGTATTGCAATCGCTTTATATATATATATATATATATATATATATATATATATATATATATATATATATATATATACACGCTGCTGAACTAAAATTTTCACAAATAAAATCCAGCACGGACCACTCTAAGGTCCCTTAAACACGCCGCGCGACCTCCTTATTTAGCTCTCACCGAACGATTCTAACTAGCATCCCTTCAATTGGGCTTTCACTTATACACGCTCTATCAAACATTCTCGCGCCAAAACTAACATCCACGTATCACATTCTTGTATTTAGTACGTTTCTTTGCCGAGTGGAAGTTCTGAAAATGGAACAAGATGCACACTATGCGAAATAAACGTAGCCATCCCGAATTTACTTTCAAATTCACTTACAACTCTCCGAAAGCCATTAATTGCAATTACATTCACTCTGTACGTTATTCAGACCGTAACTCAACTTTTTATAAAAATTTCACATGTGGGCCATCACTATTTCTGCACAATTTAACAACTTCCATCACGTTCTAACAAATTCATTCTTAAACATGCATTAAATTTTTCCCTTACTGCACAATATTACAAAATTTCTACAAACAAAATATGCATACATATTCCTTACTGCACGTTAATACAATTTCATAATCTCACTCATTCATACGTCTACAACCATTTCTTTAATCCGAATTCTTTAATACACAGTAGCAATTTGGTAGTTTCTTACCAGTGCCGTCCCAGTAAAAATTTCCCCAAAACATTATTTCTTAACCAAATTTAATGCTTTCAACATAACAATCTTTCTACAACATTCAAATATTCTTTCATAATATCTCATACTTCATTAAACTCCAGTGGCGTATCATTTACACCAACTTACATTCTGTACACACAACAAAAATGTTTCTCATGCAAACACTTGATTTACATTCAAAATACGTTCCATACGTTATCAAAATACTGCATATATACCATGCGTCAAAATAACATTACATCTTTTTAAATATTATTTGAATTGCAATATATAAGAAAACAAACGGAGTGAATGTAGTTTTATTTACATACTAGATAGTTTGTACAATTCATGCTTTAATTAAGTGTAGTTGATCTAAAATAAAATATGTTCCATCTTATTTTGCATTAGAACAGGCCATGATATTTTCTCTGCAGTGGTATATATACCCATCTGTCAAAATGGCAAGAAGTCAATTTGAAGCCATCCTGTCAAAAGTAAACGTGCTGTGTTGCCTACTTAAGTAACGCATCTGATGATCAAGTTTCGTATGGAATTAATAACAATTTGTTGGGAAAATACCAAAAGTCATCATGAATAGTACAAAGTCGCAAATATTAAGGTGCTATAAGCACCTTAAAAATAGTGTAACGGGGAAAAGTAATGGTTGTACTTATCGCAATGGTGTCAGATATATTTCAAGTACGTAAGAACTTAAATCACTTTTACGTGCACACATTAAGTATATATTTGGTTTTAGGTTTCACAGCGAACTATGGAAGACATTATAACGGCAAGACCTCAAAATTAAAGTCTACATATTGTGGTAAACGAGGAAAATCTGAGTCTTGGGATTTCACCTTTTGAAATGATGTACGACTAATTTGGCAATTTAATTCGAAAAATGAATATTTCACTTCGGACAAATTGTATCATCACGTTAAAACGGATTTAGATTTTAAGGCGGGTTGAACGACATTACTTACAATTTTACAGATCATTTGGTTAGAAAAACAAACGTGTCAATGGACAGAAAATTTTGTGTGAAATGAAATACCTCCTTGTGACCAAAATTAAGTTTTTGCCACAAATTTCTGCGGTTGCAAGATTCAGGCTAAGATGTCAGATTTGTGTATCTAGACGAAATGTGGATTTATCACAATGGTTCCAATACCCATCGATGGGTGCAAGATTCTGATATCAGCAGTAATCCATCCAAAATTAAAAGTGAAGGTAAAAGGTATTTTACTCGTGGGGTGAAATTTGTAGTTTTTGGAAAACTGCGACTATTAATTGATTCGGGGCACGAGGGTCGGAATTATCCTTAAACTATGAAGGGGGACCGCTGATTAAATAGCTGATTCCTGTCCTATCCAAACTACCCGGAAATTGTGTTATGAATAACGCATTGTATCATTCGATGCAGATAGACAAACCATCTTCAATTTGTATTAAGAAAGATCAGCTGCAGAAATGGTTGGTTATGCATGGGGTTGAAATAAAGGCAAGATTACAAGAAAGCAAGATTCAACCTTTTAGGTCCAGAGGGAAAAATTTATGGTCGATAATATTACGATTAAGCATAGGTATGAAGTTTTGCGGTTACCTCCTTACCATTGTCTATATAACCCTATTGAAATGGCAAGTGGTTTTGTAAAAATATTACCATAAGTAAATAGTTTTGAATCTCCATCGAAGGATAGGGTTCAGAAACGATGCATTAAAGCTTTCTTCGAATGTTATCTTACAATGTGGCAAAATGTTTGTTTGCACTCGGAAAAGATTATTTCAAATAATCTGGAGAAACATACGAAATTTTTCGATTGAAAATATGCCACCTGTCATTTCAGCACTAGCAGAATTCGATTCAGATTGAGATAGTGATATTTATTCTTCTGGTGATATAATGCAAATGAAATAAGAATAATTTTAGTAAAATACATTTAAATATTTGATTTCTCGTCTGGTCTTGTCCGTGGATACAAAATCAGAAATCTTATGGTCAATTCCATTTAGTTACGACTTAAATAGATACATTTCTGATTATTTACCTTCATGTGTACGTAACAGTTAAGATAAGAATGACGCAGCAAATTTTATCACGACAGCAAATCTTTACAATGAATTACTTATGAAAAAGGAATTTGGATTTCCCGGGTAGGTGAAATTACATAGATACATAGTGATGTTCTGGTTACCTATTGACTTTGCGACCGTAGAACTAAGTTTTCATATATACATGTTTCTACATCATGTTTAATAACCAACAAAAGAAAAAGAAAAATGCAGTAGGTAGTTTTACCTCGAAAGCGAGTCTTCACATTGGATTACTTATGAAATTGCGCTCTGGATTTCCTGCATATGTCTCCCCTGTTTTTCATTTTAGAAGACTGAGAGAAGGATTATTAGTGTTTAAGTAGATTTGGTTAACAAAAGATCTCACTGTGTTTTTAAATAGGTCAGTTGATATTCAACGATTTTCGTGCAACAAATAGCGTAAAGAGTTTTGTTGTAACGCTAGATTAGTTTCAAATCTCAAGCTCAACTAGTAATTATTTGTTCTTTTGATAGTGCTACCACAATCTCCCTAGATTTACATGGCCTGCTCTAATGCAAAATAAGATAGAACTGAGTATGGGCAAGATTTTATGTACGTCAATCGAGAACCTTAACTGTTTAATATTTATATCAATATTGAAGTTAGGTTAATGTTAATTAATGTTTGTGATTCAAAAGCGAAGTAATGAAACTTTTAATGGTGAAGTGGGTGATATTTAGAAATGGACATTGGTAACACAAACTCTATTTCTATGTTAGAGATGTCCGTATCATCGAACCTTTCATGGGTTGACCACCTTTTGACAGCCAGCAAAACAGCAGCTTGTAAGTTGGGCTTTCTATACAGGTCTAAACAGTACTTCACATCGCAACAACTCCTTTTACTAAACATAAGGCTCAAATTCGACCTCATATGGAATACAATTCCCATCTCTGGGCCAGTGCTCCCCAATACCCCCTTGATATGGTAAACCGCATCTAAAAAACAGCTATGAGACTTATAAATGACCTGTCTCTAACTTTTGGCCTACAGTCTCTTGAGCATAGAACAATAGTTTCGGTTCTTTCCTTGTTCCATCGCTATTACCATGGCAAGTGTGCCTCTGAAATACACTCCCTAATATCTTTGCAGGCCATTTTCGCAAGAAACACTCTCTTTTCCCATTCCCACTATAATTACGGACTCAAAATTACATCTTATCACACTGAACGGGCGCAATCTACGTTTTTCCACACGGTAAGCAAATGGCGGCAAACACTACTCTGTTCCTGTTCCTCCAAGCTTTGGCTTAAGTAAATTTAAGGTAGCCATTCATAAACATTTCTCGGCAGCCTAACAATATCACTAAACCCTCCCAGTGTTCCTGAGTGCTTTAGCACGTTAGGCAAATCATAGCCTGTTCAGGAATACTATTAGTAAAAAAAAAGATACTTATGCAACTGCTATTGTACTGTGTTTATAATTAAAACAGGCAACATTGTGAAAACAACAATTACTCATGTTAGATGTACGTGCAAACCTGCATGTCAGATAGAATAAACAGATGTTAACCTGAAAAAAAATTCCAAAACCGCCCGCTTCTTTAAAAAATATGTCTACACATTTTCGTATAAAATTAATCGTTATTTAAATATTACAAACATTAAACTTCACCTTAGGATTTTTTGCCGCCAAATTATGCGTCGTATCAAGAATACAATTAATTTATGAATTTGAGACCTACATGATAGTATTTTTATTTATTTGAATTACGTAGTTGTTTCATAAATATTAGGTAAAAATCAAAAAATGACCCCAGTACACCCCCTCTACGTCACAGGATTTCTTCCAAAATTTCAGGTAGAGGAGAAATGAAATAAAGCTTAAGTACTAAATTTCAGGTATGTACGTTTTATCGTGCTGGAGTTGTGGATACTAACATAAATCAACACACACACACACACATGCACGCTCAGACGCACACATACACACACGCGCACGCGCCTATCCACCCGCCCATCCAGTATATACTATAGGTAGGAAGGCAAATAGTGCTTAATGGGTTGAAATTTAATTTATTTTTATTTATTTATTTAAAGATTAATAAATTGTTTATTTATAGATTTATGCTCGCTAGAAACCTTGTAATTAACAACTTTCCATAAAAATGCAGAAATAAAGCACGGTAAAGATAATATTCATCGAAAGAGGGAGTTGGATAGTTTCATTTAAAGAACGGTACACAGTAAACTGTTGGTATATTGTATACACGCAGGAAGGTAATTACTTACAATACGGGGAAAAAAAAGGAAAAGACCACGTATTTCACTCCCATCCCAAGGGGGAGGGCGGGCTGCTCGAGCTGTCCGAGCTCCTTCAGCCACAATCATGGATTTCCAGCAAACATACATACATTACGTATATATGCATGGTGAGCAGGGCCTGCGTCTACCTTTTTTCGGGCCCTAGCCACAGAAGTAGTCTAGGGCCCCCACCAGATCAGCATTTCTATAACCAACAAGAATAAAAATACGGTTTCAACTTCGTTTATTTAACGTAGGTACTAATATAAACATAAATGACTTAGTTATTCCGGAAGAAAATAAAAACTAAAATTATAAAACTTGAAATTAAAATGAAGAAATTTATTTATATAATTTTATTTATTTATTAATATCATCGTAACACAACGTGTTGAGTATATCTTTTTCAATATACAACATGGACAGATCATTAAGGTTTTGTTCCGAAAGAGTGCTCCGCAAATAATTCTTTACCAATTTCAATGGGCATTGCTGATTAGTAGTGTTAAGTAACATCTCAGTATAGTTTCAACGTTTGGAAATGTTGATACAATGTTGTTCTCAATTATAAAGTTAAGTTTATCAAATGCACTAAGTAAGTTCTCGGCTTGACTTAACAAACTAAACTGTTCCATTTCTACTTCCAGTTCCTCAACATCCACATCCTGACTATAAACTGCACTTATGTAATCTTTACATTGTACAAATGTTGCATCACTGTAATTATCAATAAATTTAAACTTATTATTTATATTTCTGTACAAGTCACATCTTTTACACAAATTGGAGATTATTGCATCACACACATTCAAAAACACATTCACTCTAAAAGCTTCCCTTCCTTCTAATTGCAAATTGTTGTCATTATTCTCATCAAAGAATATTTTTCGGCTAATCCGTCGTTTCTTTGTATACTCTATTGGAATAATTTTCCCAGCTTCGTTTTCAAAGTCAGTAAAATGGTTGCGCATATTTGAGAAAAAGTTGGTTATGCTATCATACAGTGCTACTACAGTAGATATAGAATCCTTAGAGAACTGCAGTGATTTACTACAGAGTTCATTCTGCTTAAAATTCTGTCCCAAATACACATTAATAGCACAAATTCGAATCCGTCAATTTTAGGGCTAACAGCATCAGATTGCGCAGACCATATGGTATTAGATAATGGTTTAATTGTTAAGTGTTTTTTCGTCATGCAGCTTTCAAGTATATTCCACCTGTGAGTGGATGCGGGGAAAAAAACATAGAGTTCTTGAATAATATTGAAAAACACTGCTACCTCCATACTGCTTTCCGCTGCTGCATTTCCAACCAAATTTAACGAGTGGGCTGCATATGGAGCAAATTCCGCAGAAGGACACTGTTTTTTTGAATATCAATTTTTATTTCGCTAAAGTAGCTTGAAATTACCTGTTCCAAATTTCTTGCTGTATGGAATGTGATGGGAATAAAGTTAAGGAAACGTTCGTTAATTTTACCCTTCAATACATATCGCACAATAACGGTTAATTGATCTATGTATGCAATGTCAGTCGTAGAGTCTACAATCAAAGCAAAATATTTTAGTTCTTCCAGTACTTTCTTATATGAGCGCCAATGAGAGTAATAAACTCATCGCAAATAGTAGATCACAAATAGTGGACACGTCCCTTTCCCAAGTATACGTTTTTTTTAAGAGATTTCGTAAAAAAGGATCAAACTCAGCCAGATACTGTAGTGCGCCAATATAGTTCCCGCTGTGTTCTTTGTTGAACGTTTGACTTTTTCGACGAAATGCCAGTCCATGGGATGCTAAATACTTCACGGTAGCAACAACTCGCTTCAAAATTTGTCTCCAATACGATCGCTCCGACTTTTTGGCCTCAATAACAGCTGTATCTATACGTCCTTCACTCCTGCTTCTTGAAATAAATAAACGTATCGATGAAATGTGATCCACAGAATTTTCATGTTCTGCTAATATTTTTCCAGTCATTTGTGCCTTTTGATAATTTCGTTTCTTTTCGTAAAAATAGTATGCAAATGTAGCAATATGCCATTTTATTGGTTTCGGTATAAACAAACCATTCTCGAAGCAATTTTTCTCCATTCCTATTCACCCTAATAAATATATTCGTGGTTAAGGACCTATGCAGTATTTGTGATCCTTCTTTGTATGTCGTTCTTGAGGATTCCAATGACCCAAATACTGCCGGTGGTCTACATGGTACATAATATTTTCCATGACTGCGGTGATTATTTGGGGCCAAAGAGCAATGTCTCTAGGGAAGACATAAACGCTATCCGTGGTATCGGTATGGATATGAACCTCTTCTTGTATTTTGCTAATAACTGAGGTATCATCCGTCTCTGTTGTACACGTATTATGTATGGATGCATCAGTATTTGAACCACAAATACTTCAGTCATCCGCAAAATTTTTTTTAGAAGTTTCTGAATCACAATTACGTGCAACAGAAAATAAGTTAGAACTACCCGCACTTTCGTTATCCGCACATTGTTTTTTAGATGTTAGCAAAAATGATGAAAGGGTTAATTTCATCTTCTTCTGTTCAAATTCTCGTTTCTCCCGTCTTTTTCGTTTTTCTATTTACTTGGTACCAGTAGATGTAATCTAATACCAATTACCTATTGTAACATCAACTTATTTACGTGATTATTTATAACAGATTTATTTATAACAGTTCGGATTTATTTATCACTTAATCGCAGTTACAGTTATAACACTCAAAACCAAGTGCGAAATTCATTAACAAATTTATTACAACATCGATATTAATACTACCTCCTCAACACATTTGACGTTCCGCTTATAAAGAAAATATAAAACGTCATGAAGGTGTCGGTTTCTCTAGAAGGTGACGTCAGCGGATCGCCATCGTATTACATAGAAGGATCGAGACTTCCGCTTGTAATGTAATCCTTATCGCCGGTGACTAATTCTTTCTAGACTTTTACGGCGCTTTTGTTTTATCCAGATTTGCTTTTTCTTAGAATAAGTAATTACCTTAAATTGCAAGCTAATTCAAATATACGAGTAGCAACGCTTTTGAGTGTTGAATGTAAAGTTGTTTTAAATTAACAACTTTAGCTTTTCAGTTCGGAAATCCATGCAAATATTTTGTTTATTTATCTAATATTATAGCCAATAGAAGTCTCTTACGGGCCCCTATTGTCAGCGGGCCCTAGGCATGTGCCTATTGTGCCTAGGCGAAAACGCGGCCCTGATGGTGGGATTAAGGATGGGTGTTGCCAGGATAGGATCGGAAGGAACGGAGTTAGGGTTCTGAGGGGAAAATACTAACCCAGCATTCGCCTAAGTAGCCGCACATGGTGTGCATATACGCAGTGACCATTCCGCTACATGTGTATGAGGAAAACCCCCTGAAAAAACCTTATACAAGGTAGACGGTAACGGGAATCGAACCCATTACTTCCCGAATGCTAAGCAAGTCGTGTCACCACCATTCTACCAGTTCGGTTCTTACAATACAGCGAAAATGCGTAATTTAACCTGTTATCGTAAACAAAGATCAGCTAGATGCGCACCGAGGCTGCGTGAGATGCAGTTATTACATTATGCCGAAGTGTGACTTCCGTCATTATCTTTTTCTGGGCTAATCGCACATTTAGAAATACACTGCAATATTGTTACATCATATTCATTTCCCGTAACTGGTTTTACTACTTCTTTTGTTTATGGTTCTACATTTCCTGTCTCATGAAACCCACCTTTTTAAGAATTCTTATCAGAATACTCCCGATCAGCAATTTTTTCCCGTAGAAATTTGATTATAATAAATGTAAACTTTTTTCTGAAATTACCTTAGATACAATTTCTTTCGTCTTTAAAAAGGGAGAGCAAAATGGGATTTTCGTTTCTAGTGAAGAAACTAAAAAACAATGTCGCGTTTTTCAACGACCCTACCATTGCCCGATTCTGTCTGTCTATACACCTAACCTACAAAAGTGACAAATTAGTTCTTATTAGTTAATTTCTACGTCCAAATATTAATTTAACATTTTTATACTAACAAACCACCAAACCATTAAACAAGCAGTAATAACCTAAATAATGAATAACATTGTTGCCAAGACTATATTACTTACTACATACATGGTAAGTTAAGTTGAGAACTTCATCACTGTATTAGGACAATTTTTCAATTTTGATTGTGGTTTCAGAAAAAATAATATGTAAAACTCGAGAAGATAGACGGTGTTTTTTAACTCTCGTTCTTTCTTCTCTAGTTGAACAAATAACTGTTTCCTAATACTCTCCAAAGAGGTGCATAAATAAGATTGCTACTATTTCATTGTTAATTTCCACTTTGTAGGTTGTTCCACACCCGATTTTTAATGTTCCAATTAGCTACAGTAATCAATTGCTAATGTAACCTAAACCTATTTTAGTAGATACCACACTAGTGCAAAATTATAATTTTGTACATCGTGTCGTATAATTTCACGAGTACAAGATACTATAGTTTATTATAATCTTATAAAATACCTGATGCTTATTCAAAGGTTAACCATGTCCCATATTGAGTTAAACCAGACGGTGACATGACCTATCTTATTGTAGATTATTGATAGAACACGGCGTTTTCGAAACGTTCTTTATACATTCTTCTTTATTATAATATTAGTAAACACATGCCTGGCTTAGATTACCTGATAGATTACCCAAGTCAATGTTTGCTCACGTTACAAACTTGTTGATTTTCAAACTATTACGTTTTACACTCAATCTACAGTAAATAAATACAGTGTATAATCAATAAAGTACATAATTTGTAACGGGTGTATCTCACATCTCATCGCATCTCATATACGTAAAATTTAAATAGTCGATAACTTTAAGTTTGGTGTAACGCATAATTGATCTGGGTGATGTAATAATTTCTATTAGAATGAATAAGGGTAAAACTTCCTAAGCTTGGTCTCGTTTTTAATGATTTATTTGTTTCATAACCTGCATATATTTATATTCCTTTATGTTACAAAAGTGTCAATATTTGCGGAAGTATGCGCGGTTACTAAAATTGAGTTGTTATTGAGAGGTGTAATAAATTCTTAAAACCTTCCCAACTGTAAACTTTATTAATTTTGATATCCTGTCATCTTCAGGCGAAATTTTGAAAGTTACAAATTGAAAATATAATGCATGTAACCGTAATACTTAAATTGAAGCTCTTATTTGGAAGGCAGAAGAGTTGTGAGTAACGAGATCAACTTTTGTGTGTCGTATTACATCAACCTAACGTTCCGTAGATAGAAATAAATTGATAAAGTAATAAAATTACCCAATTTCTTACAGACAAATGTAAGAAAAACTACGCTTCCACCTTTAACTTTGCACTTTCAACGCTAAATTAGTTTTTGGAAATTTGTTTTTCAGCCTGTATCGATAGTCTTACATTACTCAACTTACATTGTTTTTAATACACAATAACGAAAATTCTAAACAATATTTCAGAAGAATAACTTCAGATTTGCAGTAACAGAAAGCCAGTTGTTGCTATTTTTTTTGCATCACAAACTAAAAAAGTTCTACATACATTTTTTCTTAGTTTTCCTAGATTTGAATTATAATTAAAAATAAAAAACTGACAACTGGCCATAAATGGATGAGATCTATTCCATAAAAATATTTTTAGGATGGTGGCATTTCCGGGTGTACTGGAAGTTGACCCCAACTTTGTTATTTTCAATTTTTTTTCGGATTTTACGGACGATTTAAAGGTGACTTTACTCAAAGCTTCCTATAAAGTTGATATTTTCCGAGATAATTTTTATTCCGAAAATTTTGTCAGAAAAGTTGGGTAACATAAAAACATGATATCTCGGTTATTATTGATTATAGGGTTCTATATTTTTCAGACAACTAAGACAAGGTATTGAAGCTATCGATCATATAAAACAAAATAATCTGCCAACCACTCAGAAAGAGGCATAACTATTTTTTTTAAATGACATGGTACCAATTTAATTAAACCAGTCGATGGAGGAAACAAATGCGAATCTAGTAATGTATGATGTTCCTATACTCAAAGTGTAGTAGCTCTTCGAACTTCATTTGGATCCAAACCATTAAATGCTGTCGTAACTTTATCCAGTCAATAAACTTCATCTTTTATACGACTTCAAAGATAGAAGTCCAAAGGTGTCAAGTCGCTGGCCAATTCCGTGGATCTAAACGCCTTATCCATCCATCTTCAAACATTTGATATAATTCATTATTAACTGGCTCAACACAGTGACTTGGAGCCACATCCAGTTGATGCCAACACGAAAAAATACTGGTATAGAGATAGACTAAAAAATAAGTTACTACAAATACCTCCAAATACCTTGCTCCGTTTAAATTTTCGTCGTAAATGTAATAACAAGGTTTATTGTCCGGTAATAAGCAGAACGCGTTAAAACTAAATTTACATTGAGAATTTCGCCTTCGTACCACATGGGGATTTTGATTGTTCCAGAAGTGAGAGTTTTTACAATTCTTCCTTTGAAAATTTTGCTTCATCGGTCCAAATAATTTTGTTTAAAAATTGAGATGCGCACTAATCCCATTTCACAAAATGCAATTCTTTTATCATACATCATTAGATTCACATTTATTTCTGTATGAGATTTGGATGGTTGTTTTATTTGCTCGATAGCTTCAATACCTTGTCTTAGCTGTATGTAAATCATTTTTATGTTACCCACCACACGGCACAATACAGGTGAAATGAGCGAGCTCGGCTACAACTCAATCAAACGGTCCGAAAACCGCGAGCACTCGGATTGCATGGTTGTTTTGGAGGTATCGAAATAGGCGCCACAAGCTTTAACGAAAGAAGGAACAGAAAATGGGTTCCTATTCCTTGAGAGAGGGAGAGCCTGTAAAGCTTGAAACAGTAAATAAGTAATAGGAATAATAAGTAAGTGAACAATTCACTCAACAAACGTAAATTTATTTCCTTTTTTGGAATTCCCTACAAAGGAGGCAATAAGCCAAATATTATTGTATAGCTATATAAACATGAATAATAAACGAAATAAATTATGTACAGTATGTACGTTATCCCCACAATTCACACCAAAAGAAAAGAAAATATAAATTAAAATAAGTTTACGAGGGCAGGTCGTGAGCTTGCATTTAGGTCGTCAAAATTTATAGTTTAGAATACCAAAACAAACAATACCCCGTCGACAAAATTTATCAAAAAAAATTAATATAAGTTAAAATAAGCTTGACGATGGCAAGTCATGAGCTTGCATTTACGCCCACAATTATTTATAGTTTAGAATACCAAAACAAACAATACCCCTTCCGGCCTACGTAAGATATTACGTAGCTTAACCTGTAAAAGCCCAATTTTTTATTCAGTGATAAGGTGTTACCTCTAAGATCTAATACGAGCGGTAGTTTAAATGTCTTAAACAATATGTTACACTTATTTCTTTGAAGAAGTAATATGAAATTATTTTGTGTGTGAAACCTGAGAGAGAAGTTCTAATTATAACGAGGTTAACAAGATATAATACGGCTTACCAAAATGTGTAGTAAATAGAAAGAAGAAAATTTTATAGAACCTTTCCACCCTTCTACAACAATGGCGATTTTGAAAAAAAAAGTCAACGTCTCAAGAAACAATTTTACAACTTGATTTGTTACCACATTTAAATATTATTAACAGATGTTTGTTTTCAAAATAAAGCATGATAAGTAAGATGCAGTTATTCACTGGTATCACCATCTAGTGATTTGGCAAAGTTACAGCTACCTATAAAATGTAAGAAGGTTGAAAATAACCAGAACCCACGTTCATGTCAGAGATGGCGCTATAGGTATTAATTGAAGTTAAATTTTGTAAAATCGAGTAAACTTTCAAAATACAGAAGTAGATACGAGAGAGAAATAATTTTCCTAAAATGTAGAAGCGTACGTCATAAAAGAAAATCACATGTGAAGTAGCAATTAGCTACAGTACAGGAATCATTTTTATATCATTTAATCCTCAGTAAGATCGTAAATACAGAAATTTTAAATCATTTAGTACAGAAAATAGAAACTAGTAAGCTTAAAGGATATTACTAAATCTTAATTGTAACGGGTTTTCGGTGGTGGCAAGTGAAGCTTGCCCTCAACGAAATCCAGCACAAAATTAAGACTCGTTTGGAAATATTTTTATTAATTGTACTTATAAGTTACGGTAGTTTATATTATTTCAAAGTCAACTCCTGGGCGGTAAACGGATAACGGGTTCTTCGTCACAGGGGTTGAAGCGGATTAAACGGATTCGGGCGCCACCCAAAGATTATCTACTGTTCAGGCGGTCTTTGGGTCCACTCCTGAACTTGGGCGGTTTCCAAACGGCTACCTCGGGTTACCCAGTGGAGGATAAATTCAGGGTTGAATCCTCACGGTTGAAAGATGAACCTAAAACTTAATTAATACGGTGGGAAGGCGGATACGGTGGACAAAGGTCACAGGTCCCCTTGACAAACAAAATTCCTTCACCAATGATTAATGAAAATGAATGATGCTTAATAAATGTTAACTCTGCGAATTTATTTAAATTTAACTAATTACAGGTTAGCCTTTATTAAGTTTAATTTGAATAACCGATTATTAAACTATTCTTTACCTCATCGATTTACAAGAATACAGCAATTTTTCGCTACGTCTCAGTAAGAAAAATGTAGGAAAAGATGAAGATTTTTGTGAAAGCACTAACCTATATAGACTACGACATTTAAAAGTGGGGAACGGATGGAAATTCCATAATTTCAACGATGAGGCGACAGCGCAACAAATTGTTTTAATTAATATTAAATCAATCAATGATCTAATATTTATTTGAACGGACTAAAACTATTATTTGTAAAATCAAAGCGATTGATATAAAATTCGGTCAATTTCTATTAATAAAAATACTTATTCTATCTAACGGTTTAATTAGTAATTAGTAACACTTCTATCAATTCAAAATCATGCAATTCCAGAAGCTGATTACTGTTTGACACATCTGTCGGTGTTCGCATTATTTAAAATACATAAAATTTTACACAATGGTAAATGATTACATTCCTTTCATTGTAGTTGAAATTTATATAAAGTATTTGAGATTTAACTTTACTCATTTATATCAAAACTATTATTTAACAATCCAATTTTTACTAAGTTAATTAATTTATGAGGACGGTGATAATTATTACTTGTTTATTTATTATTAACGGTTGTTTGACAAGTTTTAAAAAGAAAGAAAAATTTCTATTTCAATTAATGGCTATCTTTAAATTTTCTTCTTATAATATTCAACTGTTCCTAATTAATTATTTGACGGACTTAATTATTGTTTGATATTACTGAAGTAAAACGAAAAAAAACTAATCTTCACATCCCCTTTCTACTTTATAAAAAAAAAAAAAAAATCGGTTACTTTCAATACACGGTCTTAATTCTACAAAATGAAACTAAAATTCTTTCTAATAAAAATAAAACTACTTATCCTAAAACGGTTTTTTTTTTCTAAGAAAATAAATAAAATTGATACGCTTTGCAAAAAAAATTAAACTACTGGTCTTACCACTATTTGAATATAAGTTAAATAAAAATTAATTTTCTTTTTAAATCAAGACGGTAATATAATGGGTATGAATACGGTGAAGTTTTTTTTTTTGAAACATTTATGTACGGATTTGACGGTGGATGAATAAGATTTTGGATTATATAATTTAAACAAACAAACTTATGATGCAGAACGGAAATTTATTACGGTATTAATTTTCTACATCGGTTTTCTGACATCATGTTACTTGTAGTTCGGACTTTCCCAGTTCGTTCGGATTTCAATCTACAACTTATGTTAATATTTTACTTAAACTAAACTTAAACTAAACGGTTGGTTTGGAAGACGGTAGGATAAGGTTAGGTAAAAGGGACATGGGCCACCCATGTGGATGACACCATGGCTCGCTAAGTGCAAGGGCGCATCCTTGAGGTCAAAGTACCCTGGCGGACGGTCGGATGGAGTACTTTGCCTGCTACACTACCTATTTTTTTCTTTTTTTAAACTAAACTTAAACTAAACGGTTGGTTTGGAAGACGGTAGGATATGGTTGGTAAAAGGGACATTTGGATGACACCATGGCTCGCTAACAAGCATCCTTGAGGTCAAAGTATCCTGGCGGACGGTCGGATGGAGTACTTTGCCTGCTACACTACCTATTTTTCTTTTTAAACTAAACTTAAACTAAACGGTTGGTTTGGAAGACGGTAATATGGTTAGTAAAAGGGACATGGGCCACCCATGTGGATGACACCATGGCTCGCTAAGTGCAAGGGCCATCCTTGAGGTCAAAGTATCCTGGCGGACGGTCGGGTGGAGTACTTTCCTGCTACCACCTATTTTTTTTTACTTAAACTTTTCCTGTGTGGAACGGTGGCGGTATCTAAAACATAATTATTTTTTACAATTAAAATATTTAATTTGATGTTTAATCGGCATTGTACGGCTTCAGATCTTTTAGATGGATTCTGTTGATCTTTTGATTCGTTGCGGGATCCTTTAGGTTGAATACTACGGGTGATAATACTTTTACTATAACATACGGATTTTCGGTGCAAGTTTGGCGGCAATACCTGGGTGCGTTGGAAAGCGGGTGTTGTTTGTTAGCACTAGGCTACCTACGGTCGGTTTCCCTCGCCTTCTCAGGTTGTAATGTTTTGCCTGCGAATCAAATGATTTAGATAAGTTGTTACGGACTAAGTTAAATATTTCCTGAAGCTGTTCTAAACGGGTATTATTTTAATTATGTCAGCACGGTTTATATCTATATTTTCATTCGGAATGTTTTCATTTTTACTAATATATGCGTTAAAACTTTAATTCGCCCAAAATTTAAAAATGCAGGTGAAAATCCTGTGCTTTCCTGAACGGCAGTATTTATTGCGAATGTAAATTCATTAATGTTTTGTCCCAAAGTCGGTGTTTATTTTCACAGAATTGTGCAATCATAGTTTTAAAGTTCGATTAACACGTTCTACATTTGCTTGGGGCGTATAAATAGGTGTAAAACGGTGGACAATTCCCAACTCTGATAATAGCTTTTAAATATTCTACTATCATATTGAGTTCCATTGTCGGTAATTATTATTCGCGGTGTACCAAATTTCATTATTATTTCGTCATATAAACTTTGACTGACTACGGCGGCGGTTGGTTTACGTATTGCTTTCGCGCAGACCCACTTTGTGAATCTGTCTTGGAAAACTACTAAATATTGGTGACCTTTTGTTGAACGGGGTAGTGGACCTACTAAATCCTTATGATGTCCCACGGTGCACAATTTGGGTACATATTCATTTTACCTGCGGTTTGTAGTTGGAAATTTTATATTTTTGACAAGACTTACATTTACGGACATAATCTTTAATATCTTTTACCATTTTGGGCCAGTAATAAAAATTTAAAATTCGGTTTGTGGTTTTTGATACCTAAGTGGCCGGGTTGGTAAATCATGATTTTCGCTAATAATTTCAATACGGTCTGCGGTCGGAATACATAATTTCCAAGCTTCGCTATCTAACTCTTCTTTAAAACTGTTTATATGAAAATGACGGTAAAGTTTGCCTTCTTTAATACAATAATCAGGGAAAACCTCCGGTCGGCTTTCTACTTCACAAAATTTGTTAACATACCAGGAACAATCTGGTAGTTCGACGGCTAGTACCTCATTACTTTTCGCTGGTAGTGGATTGCGAGATAATGCATCGGCTACTTTATTAAGCGCTCCTTTTCGGTATTTAATTTCATAATCATATTGCTGCAAGTACAGCCCCCATCTGGCCAAACGACCAGAAGGTGATTTTATTGAATTCAGCCACTTAAGTAACTGATGATCGGTTAAAATTGTGAAACGGTAGCCTTCTAAATAAGATTTGAATTTATCAATAGACCATACAATACTAAGACATTCTTTTTCGGTAACGGAATAATTTTTTTCTGCTGGATTTAGCGTTCTGCTAGAATAGGCTATTACCCTTTCGGTATTATTAATTATTTGAATTAACGCGGCTCCTAGTCCTATTTCAGATGCATCGGTTTGTAAAATAAAAGGATAATTAAAGTCTAGACATTTTAGGATCGGTGCATTTGTAACGTTTTAATTGGTTAAAAGCGGTTTCTTGTTCGTCTTTCCAGTGCCATCGTACATTTTATGTAATAGTTTTGTTAACGGTGCTACTATTTTTGAAAAGTTTTCGACAAAACGTCGAAACCACGAACAGACACCAAGGTACTGTCGCAGTGTTTTAATATTGTGCGGTCGTGCTATTTGTTTTATAGCAGCAATTTTATCGGGGTCGGTTTGTATTCCCCCATTGCTTACTACATGTCCTAAATATTTTAGAGACTTTCGGCAGAACTCGCACTTTGCGGCGTTGATTTTTAGGTTTGCTAGTCGGAGACGGCGGAAAACTTCTCTTAAATTTTTTAAATGTTCAGAGAAAGTTTCTCCTAGAACGATTATATCGCCTAGATACGCAAATGCATACGGATCGAGCTCAGGCCCGATAATACGGTCTAGCAACCTTTGAAACGTAGCAGGGGCAGAGTGTAAACCAAAAGGCATAACTCTGAAATGAAATAGTCCCCTTGTCGGTACTGTAAAAGCAGTAATTGCTTTTGACGGTTCGGTTAACGGTATTTGCCAGTATCCATCTTTTAGATCGATACTGGATATTACTTCTCGACGTAACTTATCTAGGATATGGTTTATAAACGGAAGAGGGTACGCATCTTTAATAGAAATGTCATTGATTTTCGGAAATCAATGCAAAATCTCGGTTTTCCATCTCTTTTTTACTAATACCACGGGAGACGAATATGCACTATCTGACGGTTCAACTATACCTTCTGCTAGCATACGATCTAATTCAGCATTCATTAAACTTTGCATTTTGGGTTTAATGGTCGGTATCTTTGTTTTATCGGTGTATAATCCGTGAGGCGGATTTCATGTTTAATTAAATTTGTGGTGCCTTGTATTGTTTTTGGCTAATTCCGTTTCTAAAATGAATTCAATTTTGTAAGTTCGGTTTTAGTTAAAGAGCTTAAGGCTGAACACTGAATGAAAGAAGCTGGTGTGGTCTCACGCTCCACTCGAGGTACAATTTTATTTTCTAAAAACAAATTTCCTGATTTCATATTAAAGTGCAAATTAAATTTGGATAAAATATCCATTCCTAATAATACTTCATATCCCAAAGTTGGAACATGGTGAGCTGGGTGACGAACTTTGGTATTTAAAATTTTAAATTCGGTATAAAAAGCTTGTCTAATTTCTACTGTTTGGCTATTTATTCCGGTAGCCTTTACAAATTTAGGTAATTGTGCACCTTGAGATAACATATTAGCTACTGTATCACTTATAAATGTGATTGTGGAACCGGTGTCTACTAACGCAATAAATTTTTTATTTTCCACTTCAATATTTATGAACGGACGGAGATCAAAAGGGGTTTGTTGTTTAGTTTTCAAATTTTTTTGATTTAATTTTGAAGTTTCACCTTTTTATTGAAACTTCGGAAAGCGGTTTTTTTTGAACATTGACAGTTTCGGGACATAAATAATTTTCCACAGCGGAAAAAATAATACAGGTTTATTACGGCACTGTTAAGGTGACCAAATTTGTTACATCTCCAACACTTTATTTCATTACTTTGAATTAATTTATTTTGAGGTAAATAATTAGTGTTATAGTTTTGGAGACGGTTTTCCTTTTTTTATGACGGTGAAAATTTGAAATTTTATTATTAGTGTTGCTATTTCCTGGACGGTTATAATTGTTTATTGCTGTTTGTTTATTTAAATTTTGTGTTTTTGAAATTATTTTGCGGTTGCATATAATCTGATTTTTGGATAAACCTTGTTTGACGGCACTACTGTAATTTTTGGTTTCAGGCGGTTATAATTGTAATTTTCACGTACTGGATTATTAAAATTTACTCTGTTTACATTGTATTGGAAATTTTCCCTTGCGTTATGGTTTCTTTTAAAATGTTGCGGTTGGTTATTTCCATTAAAATTTTGATTATTATTACTACGGTTCATTTTAAATTTCCATAATACCGGTTTTGAGTTTTTTATTTATTATTATTTGGAACACTATTATAATTTTTAAACGGATTAGTTTTTTATTAAACGATCTGTAATTTTCATTGTATTTTACATTATTACTATTGCACGGGTTATTGACTTTATAACTATTTTTAGTAAAATTTTCATTTATGTAACCAAAATTATTTGTTTGCGGTATCTTATTCGTAAAATTTGCCTTACTCTGCCTATTATTATACATCGGTGTATTAGAAAAATTAATATTTGCGTTAAAATTTTTGTGTTTGTCAAAATTTGTATCAGGATCACAGAACGTATTCGGTATATTATTTAAGTAATTTGGACTTATATATGGGCGTGCTTTAAAAGGATTGGTTTTATTTAACTGCCTATACGGATTTCGCTCGTTTATCATTTCAAAAGTGTTATCATTTATCGGCCTATTAAAATTTCCTAAGTTTAAATTTGATAATTCTTGTTGTAACGCTTCAAAATCTTTACACAATTTTAAAAGTTCGTTTACAGAGCAAGCTTCGGTTTTCTTAATTGATAATTTATAAGACGGTAATAAATTTTATAGAGCCAAAATAATTGCCTTTCACGGCTATAGTCTCCTGCTCTACGCATGAGCGTTTGCAAGCGGTAAAATAGTCAGTGGCCCCAAGTTACTTGTTTGCAGTCATTTATTAAGAAATGAATATTTATGTCATAATCAACCGGAAAATAAAATTCTTGGAAATCGGTAACAAAGTCTTCATAATGTTCCCAATTGGATTTATTGTTTCTAAACCATAAAAGTGCGTTATCGCTTAGTATTTCCAAGTGCCATTAACATGCTATCTAATGATACCTTAAAACTAGCACTCACCTCAGTTATCCTTTCTAAAAAGCTATCGGATTCTCGTCCACTAAATGAAATATTCCAGTCCTTTACTCTGATAATTGGCTGCGGATTATAGTTAAAATTAGACGGAGTTTGGTAGTTACTATCGGATTAGTATTAGCTGTAGAATAAAACATAGTATTATTTAAATTAGTAGTAAACTGTTTAACAGTGGTCACGTTTAGATAGGGGTCGGAAAGTACTCGCGCCATTCTGGAACTGTAATGCATTTCGGTATTATAGGGGTGGGATTTCCGGGGCTGGTTTACCATCGGCGGTAGGGAGCGTTTGCCCTCTCTAATATAGGTAGCGATTTTTCTGCGCAGGTCATTTACGGTTCCGGTCAGTAATCCAAATTTTATGGCCTCCCTGCAGATCTTCCTTTTTAGGCGGTATATCCATCCAACCTTCTTTCTGTTTCACCATCGGTTTCGGTCAACAAATTGTCTACAATCCCTTCTTCTATATCGGACATCTTCAGAAAAAATTAATAATCTACGGCAAAATGATTAGCTGCTCGGGCGTCAATTTTTGTAACGGGTTTTCGGTGGTGGCAAAAGCTTGCCCTCAACGAAATCCAGCACAAAATTAAGACTCGTTTGGAAATATTTTATTAATTGTACTTATAAGTTACGGTAGTTTATATTATTTCAAAGTCAACTCCTGGGCGGTAAACGGATAACGGGTTCTTCGTCACAGGGGTTGAAGCGGATTAAACGGTTCCGCCACCCAAAGATTATCTACTGTTCAGGCGGTCTTTGGGTCCACTCCTGAACTTGGGCGGTTTCAAACGGCTACCTCGGTTACCCAGTGGAGGATAAATTCAGGGTTGAATCCTCACGGTTGAAAGATGAACCTAAAACTTAATTAATACGGTGGGAAGGCGGATACGGTGGACAAAGGTCACAGGTCCCCTTGACAAACAAAATTCCTTCACCAATGATTAATGAAAATGAATGATGCTTAATAAATGTTAACTCTGCGAATTTATTTAAATTTAACTAATTACAGGTTAGCCTTTATTAAGTTTAATTTGAATAACCGATTATTAAACTATTCTTTACCTCATCGATTTACAAGAATACAGCAATTTTTCGCTACGTCTCAGTAAGAAAAATGTAGGAAAAGATGAAGATTTTTGTGAAAGCACTAACCTATATAGACTACGACATTTAAAAGTGGGGAACGGATGGAAATTCCATAATTTCAACGATGAGGCGACAGCGCAACAGATTGTTTTAATTAATATTAAATCAATCAATGATCTAATATTTATTTTAACGGACTAAAACTATTATTTGTAAAATCATGAAGCGATTGATATAAAATTCGGTCAATTTCTATTAATAAAAATACTTATTCTATCTAACGGTTTAATTAGTAATTAGTAACACTTCTATCAATTCAAAATCATGCAATTCCAGAAGCTGATTACTGTTTGACACATCTGTCGGTGTTCGCATTATTTAAAATACATAAAATTTTACACAATGGTAAATGATTACATTCCTTTCATTGTAGTTGAAATTTATATAAAGTATTTGAGATTTAACTTTACTCATTTATATCAAAACTATTATTTAACAATCCAATTTTTACTAAGTTAATTAATTTATGAGGACGGTGATAATTATTACTTGTTTATTTATTATTAACGGTTGTTTGACAAGTTTTAATTTTGAAAGAAAGAAAAATTTCTATTTCCAATTAATGGCTATCTTTAAATTTTCTTCTTATAATATTCAACTGTTCCTAATTAATTATTTGACGGACTTAATTATTGTTTGATATTACTGAAGTAAAACGAAAAAAAACTAATCTTCACATAATCTTTAAGTTACAGATACTTATTTAAGGTAGCTTTTAGAAACAGTAACCAGATAAAATAATACAATCGATCCTATATCGATTTTTGCACCTTACAGATTAATTCCTCGGAAAATATCAACTTTACGTACATACTAAGTTTTGAATAAAGTCACCTTCAAAAGGTCCGCAAAATCGGAACAAAAATTGAAAATGTGGCCATTCCATTATAATAACAAAGTAGGTATCAACTTCCTGTACACTCGGAACCATCCTAAAAGTATTTCCATGAAATAGACCTCATCCCTTGATGGCCACATATAAATTTTCAGTTCAATAGTTTTCTTCGTTGTTGAAATACTTCTACCAGTCACCGTGAATCTCCCTGTATATATAGCGAAATTCTTCAATTTATATTTCATATCATGAAATTAAGCCTCAATTGGTTTAAATCTAATTTTAAATATATATTAGATTTTTTTCAAATCAAGGAGGCCCAGTGAAAGAAAAAAAAATGTTTTCAGATAAAGTACTGGCTATCTTAGAAATACAACAAGATGTCGTAATGAAAAGTTATTCAGAATAAAAAAATATGATCCTATGAAAAATTTTAGAATGATCGGTTTATTTTGACAGTGTTATTTTCCACTTAAATATTTTGCGTGAAAAAGTATATTTTTGTTGAAAATTCAACAAAGTGTTATTAAGAAAAATTATTCAGGATGTGAAATTATTGACCTCTGCAAAAATTAGGAAGATCGACTTACTTTTATAAAGCCACCGTTATTATGTAACCTGTTTTACCCACGTGTTCCGTGTCAGTGCCAGTTTGTTCTACAATACTTAGACAATGTTAACATGAGCGGAAAAAATGTATATTGTCTAATGTTACGGACTCAGGGAATATTCGCTACGAGAAGTGATGCGGCGGTTAGGTTTTCCGAAACCATTTAACTGCGTTCGACGGCCATGTGAATAATCAAAAAGTTCTTGCTAGTAGCAGTGTCCTGAACAGCAACAATCACGAAAAAATATAATGAATATATATCGGGACTGTTATTGCTCTAAAGTGGGGGAAACCCAATAATATCATTAAGACTTAGAACAGACGATTACAGAAGATTTATAAACTAAACAATGTCCATGCTTTTATACCCAAATACGTACACACCCTTGAAGAAGGTCAGACTGGTCGCATATTAAATTTTTGTGAATGTGTCGGGGAGAAACGCCTTTACAATAGAAATTTTCACTGTAGATGTTAATATACACAAAATCCTAATTTAAGCTAGGCGACAATATTTCAAAAAAGTCAATACCTGGTGCGCAATTTCTTTTCATCACGGTATTATTGGATCTTCATAGAGGGCAGATTAAACCAAAATGATTAGTTAGAACTAATTCAGCAATTTTAGGAGACAATTGAAGATAACATGAATACATTATATGGAAACAAGATTTATTTCCAACATGATGACTGCCTGGTCCATTCGGCGATACGTGTTATTGACTGGATGAATTTAACATTTCGAAAACTGGATAGATAGAAATGGACTGATTGAATAGCCTTGATTGAATGACGCTGAAATTCTAAAAGCTAGAATAATGTTGTAAACAGAATAACTCTTAGGAAAATTTAAAATGTAGACGTCGGTCGTCTTGAAATGTGCGTAGAAAATGATGGCGCTTGTATTAAATAAACAGTGTAATTATTTACCCAAAAATTAAAATCCAATTTCGTTAAACAATGAATTTTTGTTTAAAAAAATCCGCTTAAAAAGCATAATATAGCGTTAGACAATACACTTATTTAAGCGAAAAATATTTATTTTTATCAAAGTAAACCGATCTTTCTAAACAATTGTGTAGGGTCATAATTTCTTATTTTCAACAACTTTTCTTAATGAGATTTTGTTGTACTGCTAAGAGAAAAAGTACTTTACCTGAAAACACATTTTTTTTCTTCCACTTGAAAAAATCTAAACTAGTTTCTAATTAGTTTCAAACCAAGTAGGGCTTATTGCAAGATATGAAATATATATTAAAAATGCAACACACGCACACACTATATATATATATATATATATATATATATATATATATATATATATATATATATTGGAATGATAAAGATATTTTTATTATTATTATTAGATTAATCTCATATGGGGAAAAATCGAATAAGGGGATAGAGTTCAGGGATTTAGTTGAAGATAAAATTTTTTTAATATAAGAAATATCCTATATGTAATTTAATTTAACGTATAAAATTTGCTCTGAATAGAATTTGCTTTCTAACGCATGCGTTAATGAACTTAAGTGAAAAATAATTAAAGCTGTCAAAACAATGTCAAATAATTAAGAAATTTTAATGTTTGGATCAAAATGAAAATTTAGAAAAGAAAAGGAAATAATTAGCTTCACAGGTGTTTACACAAGTAAATAAATGAAATTCTTAATTAATAACATATAACAAATATAAATTGCAGGAAATACCAATAAACAGGGTTATAAATTTTAAAACTCACGTATACAGTCCTTCCTGTCGATTGAATGATGTCTTCAAACTTCAGCTGGAGGCAGGCAATGTTCATCGGCTATTGTTGTTACTAATATCCAACTGCTATCTCGGTTCTCGAAGACACCAACCTTCCAAGCTTCAAGATGTTTTCTTTCCAAAACGGCAACCTCCAAACACTTATTTACTATGGTAACTTTTATTTAAAATGGTTTTAAATCTTTATGAGTGATATCGTTTAAAATGTATTATTAAGTATCCAAGATTTTTGTTAACACACTTTTATTTTAGTTACCGAAAATAATATTTATTTAAGAGGAATTGTCTGGAGAAATAAAACAAACTTTGACCAAATAAAAATGGAATTTAATTTGGTATATAAGAATTATTTTAAATTGGAAAACTGAAAACAAATTTACACAAAATCGTGACATCAATTAATCGTACAGAATTATTTTATTAACAACGACAGGTATCGGTGACCGAACTATTTAATTTTAACCGAAGATATAAAAACAAGTGCTCTCGAAATTATTCGTAACGTAAACTTTCTCGACGATAATAAATTAGGTTATGTAAACACAAATTTAGCAACACTGTTTTAATCTTTTCACTTTTGAACAAATTCTAGAGAGAATGATTTCTTGAGCGCTTGCTTTTATAGGTTTCTGGTTGCTACAGAAATTTCAATTTTTTACAGCCATATTGCAAAATTTACAAAGGATGTGATTGGATAATCAAAATTATGAATTGTACATAAATGGAATTTTGGCCGTAACTTTCTTATACATGGTCGGAAATGAAAATTAAAACGGAAATGAAAACTATGAAATTTTGAATAAAGGACACCTAACAAGCAATAATTCCTAACACTAATAAACGAAACAACTTAATCTAATCAAAATAAGCTTTTAACTATTTAACACTTACAAGCTACACTAAAATTACTTGCAAAATGGAATTCTGAGGACAATTTACATAAGAAAACATATCTTTTATATTCGAAACATTAATTTAATGAAAATTTTAAGCTTTTGTAAATTTGTCTAGAATTCACCTCAGATTTAGCAAAATTTTGCGGATAAAAACGCTGTATCCTTATAAAAACTTATTTATATTGAAAGAACATCTATTATTTGCTTTAAGAGCAAAAACTAAATCTAATAATGTGGAAAAAGTATAAAATTATGAAAAAAACTAAAATTTACAACGTAACCATACTTAAATTTAAATATGAAATTAAATTCATATTAAAAATGTTTTAACACATAAAATGTTATGTTTAAGGTTTGTACAACTTGTCTTTATTGTTCTCACTACTTATTTGCAATGCATAATGTTATTCAGTCTTGCATTGAAAAAGTCTCATCGTCTAACACTTTTTTAGGATTTTACACTATAAAATGTACGGCACTATAAATGTTTGTATGCCATAATGTTCTAAATGTTTCTTCTTGTGAATCAAGTATTATAATTTTTGTCACTAATTCACTAACAAAATGTGTGCGAAAATTGTCTATACTGTCCATATTATAACCCTTTTAGTAAATTTTGTATTTCCTGCCTTTAAAAACTAAACATACACTATCCCTAACATAATCCTAACTACATAGTCCATGTTTAAACACCTGTGAAATGTCTACTTGCCAAATTACCTTTGAAAAATTGAATTTTATTGTAAAATTGCACTACTAAAATGACTCTACGAAAATGGTGATATTTAACATCTTGACAATTTTGGTAGCAACAAATTGCTTTTATGATGAAACCAAACTAAGCAAATGATATTCAGATCAATTTATACCAAATAAATTTATTTTAAACACATCGTGAACCACATTTATGTAAAATTGTGTCTCGCACTTGTATCGAGCCAGAAATTACCCCTTTTATGACCCAAATGTCATGTAAGCTGTCCGATACTTCTATTACCTCTTTCTAAACATCTCAATATATATATATATATATATATATATATATATATATATATATATATATATATATATATATATATATATATATATATATATATATATATATATATATATATATATATATATATATAATATAGTATATTGGTTTAATCTTCAAATAATTCTTTCTCAATATTACTTTTTTTACAAATACAATTTATCAAATTCCTTGTATGAATTATTCAATTTCTTACATTGGAACTTCACTACAAACATTAAAAAACCGAATAATACAACATAAATCAGATATGAGAGTCAAACCAAAAATACTGCTTTGGCACAATATATTCTAAATTCGAAGCATAACTTTAAATATAACGAAACTATAATTTTACACGTAGCAATCAATAACAAAAAAAGACTTTTATTAGAATTGTTGCATATTAAAGTTAACAGTAATAATGTTTGCAATAATAAAAAAGATTCAGAAGATGTACCCATTAGTTATAATTTTCTTTTAGAAAAATTTTAAGTTACATTGTGTCATTAAAGTAATTGTCAAAAATAATCAAAAAAAATCTGCCCTGAAGATAATTTCACCCAAAATTGAAGTATAGGCAATTTTATATTAAAATTAATCTCTTTTATTTGCCTATACTTCAATTTTGGGTGAAATTATCTTAATATTAATATATATATATATATATATATATATATATATATATATATATATATATATATATATATATATATATATATATATATATATATATATATATATATATATATATATATACAATCCGACCGACAAATTTCACACATTTTCAAAAGTGGTTATCTCTTGATCCATTCATTTGATTTTGATCATTTTTTTGTGAACTGCGTGTCAATTCTGTAGCAATACTGTGGTTGAAATTTTGATGTAAAATTAAATTTGAAATTATACCGAAATTTGGAAAACCTTTTAGTATGCAGCAACTACAATAGGGGATGTCAACGGGTGTCAAAATGTAGCCCCTTGCTTTATGAACATTTTGGTTTTTATTTACGGTATTACCTCTGTTATTAAATAAGATACACGCTTTTAAATGAAACCCTTCAAACGCATTGGTCGCATACAAAAATTCTCATGTAATAATCATGTTTGTTTTGTATGTCAGATGTCAAACTAACAGTTGTCAAATATTGTTAGTTGAAAAAATGCCCTTAAATTCAACTCATGTTGCGCGTATTGTAGTGTTAATTGAGGATGGCCGAAGTCAACGTTATATGGTTAATACGTTGGTGTACCTCGAACAACAGTCCAAGATGTCTGGAATCAGTATGTTGAAACAGGAAACTACACTAGGCGGGATGATTCAGGTAGAAGACGGAAGACAAATGCAATTGATGACCGCTTTATTTGTCTGAATTCTTTAAGGAGTCGTAGAATTACAGCTGTTCAAAACCTATATTTGATGTGAACAGTGCGAGGGGTTGATGTCAATGAAAGCACAACATCTTAAACGCTGTTTAATTGATACCCAGGGGATTGTAGGAATTCAGGCAAATACCTTGCTGTCCAATAAAGTAAGTAACAGACCGCGCATGGAATATTCCCCGACGTAGCGTCGTTTACTGGCGCGAGTGTACGGTTGTGTAATTAACTTAAATGCAGATGACCACAGATTCAAGCAGCGTTAAAGTAAATTAAAATAAGTTCAGACGGGCTGAGTCGAATTGACCCAACGGAGAACGCGGATGAACAGACTAAGTCTCAAAAGATACCCTTGGTAATTAGCGCAGTACTGGGAATACGGAAGGAATGAACATCACCTTGTAGGCCTTAAATACAAAGCTAACTTCCAGTAGTTACGATTTCCGTTGGTGAACATCAACCAAAATAACAGAAAATTCAGTAAATCGAATTTAAATGGTACACATCGAAACGTTTTGAACTACGCTTAAGTATTGTATTAGTCTTGCGCCCTTAAACGACAATATTTTTGCCATTGATGCTACTAAATTATAAAAATAAAACCAGAAAAGTAAAATTGGAGATAATATAATTGAATGTTAAGTAATCAGCACTACATATGCAACTTACTTACTCCCATTAATATATGAGTAACGGTTAAAAATGTTTATGTTTATTTTTAATTCACCATTTTCTCTGCTTACCTATTCCAAAAATATTGAACCAACAATATTTTTGTTTTGCGTTCTATTAAAATTCATGCTCTCTAGATATGAGCGAGTGAAATTTACTAAATAATTTTGGGATTCACACGTACCGGAGAACATACATTAGGGATAAAAAAGGGAACATCACTCAGTTGTTTAGGATTCCGGTACCTCATATATATATATATATATATATATATATATATATATATATATATATATATATATATATATATATATATATATTACACGTTCAACCAGACTCCATTTCACATTCGGTCAACAAAACTCCATCTATATACACGGTGTATAATGACGTTATTATTGTAGGTTAACCTGACGTGTTTCTCCTATAAGTTTACTGAAACTCCACGTATATAGCTTTTATCTTATGTCGCCTGTATATGCAACTCGAGCTCCTTTTAAAGGCGAGATGGTTCTACTCGCTCACACTGTTGCTGCTTCTTTTAGCATTGAGTTTTACACTTGGAAAAAAAATATGAATTATAAACGGTATTTTATCATTTTATGGATGTGCCCGTGGAACGTAGTACATATTATTTAAATGATTTTCGAATAAAGAAAATTATCATATTATTATTGTTTTGAAGCTATAAAACGCAAAATAATCTTTTGATACTATTTATTCAGAAACTGGTATACATATTTTTTATTAACATTTACGACCATATCACTATTTACTTTAAAGAATGGAAACGGTAGGAAATAATAAAAAATGACAATTGAAATTTTACTATTGATTTGCGTATTGATTGCACACGTAAACTTTAACTGACGTCCAATTTCTATTTTTAAAGAGCGATGGATTCTCGGCAATTAACCTTAAAACTTCATTTTTTTTGGAGGTTTTCTTTTAATGTGCGCCTTAAAAAAGGTTTCTGTGGCCATTTTTCTTCGCGGCTCCACTTTTTAAAACCCTTTTTTTATGTTTTTGTATGCTCTTTGCATTGGCAAAACTTTCAATTGCATTTGTTTTGATATTTGTTCTGTAGTTGTGAATGCTATAGTTGGTCTTGGCTCTTTCAATTCTTCTTCGTCTTCAGAAGCGCTATCCTGCATTTCTATTATTTCATCACCAATGTCATCTAGGTCATTTAAACCACGTCCCTATATTTATTTATATTTTCATTTGTGACAAACAATATTTTCGAAACCTTTGCCGTCTGATAAATATCTGATGGTAACCTGTACCATTCATTGTGAGTTTTGTGGTGTGACCCATGAAGGTCGCAGTTGCTCTAAATCATCACTACCCATTTTAAGTATTTGTGCAATTGTTGCTAAATGCTTGCGCAGTTTGTAGACGTAAGTGTGGATACTTTTTGAATTGCCGAGCTAGATTGAAACGTTAATGTCACTAAATGAGCAGCATGAAGTTGATTTAATGTAAGACGAACACCTCAAGTTCACCAGTGAATAGTCAAAGCATGGTAAAGTTAAAGTCTATCCGTTTCCAAAATAGACTCGATGCAAACAAAAGCGCGCCGCCAGCATGTGATGGTCCAAAGCGAAACGATTGAATGGAACCCCAAATACCGCGGGCTTTTGCATTTTTTCAACCTAATGCCCAATAAACGGCTACTCACGTGAAAATAGCGTGATTATCATTGTTTATGTCGAGTCTATCTTGGAAATGAATAGACTGTATACTAACTTTTGCGCGACACCACCAAAAATTGGAACTTAGTAAACTGAAATAACGTTTTGTTCTCGGGTAAAATCGGCATTTTTTAAGATAATGAACAAATAGATTGGAAGAGTCAGGGACAACGATTATTCAACTACAACTCGACCAACCTGTCTTTATAACCTGTTGTTCGATCATCCATAAAATCTTACTAATCATAATGAATAGTTCTTAAACTAAGAATACATGTTGCCTAGCTTAAAAAATCAGACTGTTTCAAAAAACAAAATCAACTGCAAAACCTAAAGAACCGTTGAGCCCCAGGTCAATGCTATTAAAGCAACTTGTCGATACAGTCAAAACAACCACATTAACATAAATGCCCACAACATCAAAGTAGCAAACCCACCTAGCATATAAATAACAGAAAAAACTAACCATCAGGATACGAGACCATCCTTCACAATCTTGAAATTATTGGGAAAAATATTCAAAACCAATCATTCAGTATCAATACACCAGATGCTTCCACTCAATATTTAGCAAAAACCAACGAGTTACAAAAAACATCTCAACCTCAAAATCAAGTTGTAGTTGAGAATAACTTGTTTTTGATACACAATTCTTAATATCTGGTAAGGAACACCACACGGCCTTCCATCCTACAAAATGGAAATTAAAGAGATGAAATAATTTTAATAACATTTTTTAGTATGATTATGTATCCTTTTTATAATAAATTCATTACGAAAACAGGCAACATTGTAAAAACAAAACAATAATCTATGTCAAACAGACGTTTAAAATTTCATGTTTGACAGAGGTTAATAGATCTAACTAAAAATTAAAATAAATCAAATAATTTTAATTATAATTTTTTGGGATAACTAATTAACCAATATGTTTATACCTAGGTATTTTATCTGTTTGAAATATGCGGCTGTTAGAAATATTTTATAAAACCAAAACTGCCTAATAAACCCTTCCTGACGCTGGATTTCTTCCAAGCAAAATGAAAACAAGCTTAAATACAAAATTGTAAGTAAGTAGTGTTTTCGTTCTGGAGTTACGTAAATACTAACATAGATCCAAACACACACACACACACACATCCAGACATTATGGCCGTTTTTGGCGAAACTTTCCAAAAGTTGTAAAATGAGCTATGTATATGTAGGTTGGAAGCTAAAAATGTGAATTTGTCTAGGTTATTTTAAAAAAAGTGACAATTCCATCGATCTTGTTTTAATATCTTAAGATAACTCAGAATAAAATTTCAAAACAATCCTCAGCAACAATATATTTATTCATAAAACACACGCATACCTAATATATTAAGTGCACATAGACTCCTTACGAAACTCGTAAAAATTAAGTTAATTGCCACGATATAACAGACACCGTTGCCAAAGTTAAAGGAACCCCAGTTATCTTCTGGAAGTATATTTTGTATAATTTATGCAATATACATATTCGATCAAAGCGCGGCTACGGAACATAGCTGGACTAAGATTTATACGGAGACCAAAATGGCCCAGTTGGCGCCATCCGTTTTTGGAAACGATTCAGGACATGTCAGTAGTTAATTGCGTTTCTAATGGTCACTGAGGCTCCGTATATAGAGGCCAGTGACGCTGGAGCCTCAGTGAACCTAAGATTTTACACAGGGCGCTCGGTTGTACTTATAGATATATATATATATATATATATATATATATATATATATATATATATATATATATATATATATATATATAATACAGGGTGTATTTTAAAATCACCGACAAACGAAAACTGGAGATTCTATGATTCAAAATAAGACAAAAATGATCATAAACGCTTTTCCGAAAATGCTTCCTAACCGAGATATACGTTGATTAAAAAATAATTTTTTTAAGATTTTTTTAAGATTCCTCAAAAACTACAAAAGATATTACACTGAGATTTGGTACACCTAAATGTCTAATTAAGTACAATTAATCAGGTGGGTTTGAGTCAACTGGCTCCGTCCAGTGGCGTAGAATATGTTAAGTTAATTACTTTAAGTAAAAAAACGCACGTCCCTGCTTTTTTTGAAGAAATATTTTGTTGTTAAATTCAACATTTAATTCTGCAAATAAAATTATACTTAGTATTTTTTCGATTCGGCACCCGTTTTTGAAATATTTTGAATTAACATAAACGACTACATTATTCAGTAATAACCAAATTAAATAAATCAGAGATTGCTTTGCATTTGACAGTTACGTATATTATGTTTGCTAAAATAGTTGCATTTACGCGTGTTTTGTAATTCATTGTCTGTGTCTAATTACTGTGAAAAAATGAATTATTCCAAACGAGAACTGGTCGATATGCATTTATGTTATGGTGATACTAATTGCAATGCTTGCGCAGCTGCTCGATTTCCAAATAGAAGATATCCACGTCATACTACGTTTAGAACCGTTCATCGTAACTTGTTAGAGTATGAAACTTTAAAAGGAAAGAAAAATTCCGGACGAAATATTCGTGTACCAGTTAAAATTGGGGAACAAATTTTAGATAGAGTTTATGAAAATTCATCAATAAGTACGCGTGAGTTATGTTTAGAATTTGGTGTGTCGCATAGCAAGTCTTGGAAAGTTTTACGAGAACAAAATTTACATCCCTTTCACCTACAAAAAGTGCATACATTATTGCCTGCTGACCATCCTCGAACGAATGAATTTTTGCGAATGGTTTTTAAATAAAAATGCTGAAGATACAATTTATATATATATATATATATATATATATATATATATATATATATATATATATATATATATATATGTACAGGGTGTATTTTAAAATCACCGACAAATGAAAACTGGAGATTCTATGATTCAAAATAAGACAAAACGCTTCCTAACCGAGATACAGGTTGATTAAAAAATACTTTTTTTAAGGTTTTTTTAAGATTCCTCAAAAACTGCAAAAGATATTACTCTGAAATTTGGTACACCTAAATGCCTAATTAATTAAAGTAAATTAATCAGGTGAGTTTGAGTCAACTGAGTCCATCCAGTGGCGTAGAATATTTTAAGTTAATCACTTCAAGTAAAAAAAATACGCACGCCCCTGGTTTTTTTGAATAAATATTTTTTTGATAGATTCAACATTTGATTCTGCAAATAAAATCATACTTAGTATTTTTTCGATTCGGCACCCCGTTTTTGAAATATTTTGCATTAACGTAAACGATCACATTATTCAACAAAAATCAAAATTTACAAAAAAATAACCCAGTTAACTATTATATGTACAGGGTGTATTTTAAAATCTATATATCTATATCTATATAGTGATCAAATTCAAGTGTGCACTATTGCTAACTTTTTTACTATTGGAGCTACGATGTCGGTTAAATTAAGAAAGTAGTAGTATTCCTGCCACTGATTAACGTGGTGGTAACAGAAAAACAGTTGAGCATCGATTTTCCGAGTTATTTTAAAAAATTAGTGTTTTAATGGGACACCCTGTATATTTATACCCTAATCGATTACCAACGCTTTTCTTAACATAAAAGTTTATTATGAATTTTGGCCTAAAATCAAAAATATGAAAAAGATATGAGCCTATTTCACTTTTCGCTTATAGGATACTATAAAATTGAAATAAAAACGAAATATTATCCAAAATATGCTATATTCATTACTTAATTTAGTATCAAAGTAAGTCTTTTAATTGTGTTTGCTGGTATAAGTTATTATAATGCCTTTTACGCATTTAGAAAAATGTGGTATGCTTGAATCATACATAGTATGTCAAAAAAAAAAAATCTGTATATATATATATATATATATATATATATATATATATATATATATATATATATATATATATAATTAACGGTAAAAAATCAGTGTTTGTTATTAGAATGTATATGGTTTAGTTACATAAACGTTTAGATTTAATTTCAAAACTGTTTCAACATCTTTAACAATTTTAATAGATATTACTACTCACGAAGATAACTGTAAGTATTATCGAAATCATTAGATTGTATTGCATTAAGATACAAATAATCCATTAAAAACTTAAAAAAGTATTTTAATATTCAAAAGAGAGTTCACGAATTTATAATAATTTTAAAACAGTTTGTTTTAGTTCCTTTTCCTAACAAAAAATCTTTGATCTCTAAATCATTATCAAAAATTTAATTCAGAACCAATTTTTGAATCCCAAAATAAAGGATCATCTTTTTTCTCAAAACTGAAGTCTAAGAGTCCTTATGATGAGAAAACAAAAGACTATTTACAAAATTCCTTGTCGTAATTGTAATAAAATTTATGTAGGAACTTCTTTGCATTTATTTGATTATAATAAAACACAAATTGTAGATATTGAAAAAATTTTGATAAACGCTTACTTTTGGAAATGATGCACATTAAAATTAACAGTAATAATGTTTGCAATAGCAGAAAGGATTTGCAACTTTTACCATTAGATGATAACCAAATTTTGCAAAATTTAATGTAGTATGTATATACGTAATGCCATTTTTTTCAATTTGTGTTTGTATTTTAATAATAAAAAAAAAGGCACTGAAGAAGTTCGAGGTCGACATATATGCCAAAGAAAGTATCATTATGATTATTAGATCTGAGTATTAGCACCACAAAAAATAGCAACATATATATATATATATATATATATATATATATATATATATATATATATATATATATATATATATATATACATTATTACAGCTGGCATTATTTACTCCTGTAAGAGTGCAAGATATCGTGCTGCATTTAAATTGAAATTAAAAATGAATGGCTCAATTAATTAATTTCCTAAAAGTAATAACTTCTAAAATTTCATATTTAAGTTTGAATTTCATTTTAGATCTACCTATTATACCCCACCAAAGATTAAATCCAAATTTTGTTTAAAATCGTCTTTATGAGGTGAATTGTGGGTTTTCTACAGCCCAGTGATGGGTATTACGCCTCCGCAGCTGGTAAATAAGTCCATAATATTTTCATAGAAAAATTGGGATTTTCTCGCATATTTTGGACATGCGTTCACAAAATCTTACTTTTCGTGGAAAACCATTTGCCGATAAACCTTGTACTATCCTAGACTTGTATGGATGGTATTTATTGGTCTGTACTGTCAAGTACTCGATGGATGGATGACTTAGGAATATTTGTTTCATTACCAATTTTTCTAACTGATGCTGTGGGGTTATTGTTAGTGTATTGTAACACTTTCCTCATTTTCAACAGCATATTTATGCTTGCTGGGTTTTACAAAACTTCCATAATTCAGCAAATTCAATAACGGATTCCTAAAATGTCTTTCGTTTGGCGTTCAGGAAATTTATTTTCATAAATTTCTGTGGGCTTCCAAGTAGATTTCTAACATGTAAATTTCTTCTTCATCTGTATGATTAAGAAGAAGAAGAATTTGAAAATTATAATTTAATGGAAATTAAATTAAACACCAAAAACAAGCAATTACGAATTAAAAAAAACGAATTAAATGTAATGAATTCACCACAAAAAGTAATTTTAATTAGACCAACTAACATTTGACAGTTCTGAGATAAACAAATTGTTAGCTCGCCTACTAAGACTCTCGAGCACAGCAACAAATGTTTAGTAGAACATTTTTAGATATTTGTTTATTAGTATTCATTGAAAAGAAAATACCATGTTGTGATACATTTTTGGAAAGAGGAAAAAAATGCTATTTAATGCATTAATAATCTAATATGGCGCCGTAAGAAAAAAGAAAGCTATAGTCATTATCTCGAAACCTGAAAAAGATATTCTTTTGTTTTATTTTTTATTATAAAGTTCTTAAAGAAGTACCGTAGAACGTTTAAATCAAAATACCGTAAGTTCCCTACGGAGGTCGGTCAAAAATGTACCATTTTTGTTTCCCGCGATTTCTTCAAAAACCAAAAACAATTGATAAAATGTAATAACATACACTTCTGCAATGGTAATAGAATCCTGAGAAACAAAGATAGCCATACATGCAGTACCAATTTGAGACACGGTATATATATATATATATATATATATATATATATATATATATATATATATATATATATATATACAAGGTGATTCTAAAATAGGTGGTCAAAATTTTTTCAATTTGTATTTGTATTTTAATAATAAAAAAAAGGCACCGAAGAAGTTCGAGGTCGAAATATATGCCAAAGAAAGTATCATTATGTTTATTTGATCTGAGTATTAGCACCACAAAAATTGCAACATATATATATATATATATATATATATATATATATATATATATATATATATATATATTTGTGTGTGGATGGGTGGGTGGGTGTGTATGTGTGTGTGTGAGTGTGGGTGTTGGTGTGGGAGTGGGTGTTGGTATGTGTGTGTGTGGGCGCGTGCGTGTACGTGTGTATGTGTGTGTAGTAGTAGTAGTAGTAGTTGCACTTAAAGAAAAAGGACATGTATGTTATGATAAAATGAGTCCAAAGACAACCAAACCAAACTAAAGCACAAGCAAAAACGAATATAACTATATGTACGTACGGCGATTTTTCACCTACACTAGCGTCACCATCGGTGATTGTAAATTGCTATCAGTACACTGAATACCGGAAAACATTTTTAACAAGGAAGCGGTGCAATTCATGAACAAATATAGTATGGGTACTAGTTTAAACATGCAGAGCCTGTTCAAAACAATATTCGATGAATTCTGTGTGGGAATCTTAAAATTGTTATGGATTCTGACAACTGACGGTGCCGCGAATGTAATACGAAAAACCGCATTTTGATATCTCAAACCGTTATACGGGGAAATTTTACAGATTGGTAAAGGGGACAAACAGGTTTTCTTTTGTTAAAAAAAGTTCGTATTTCTTGGTTATATATTGCTAAAATCAGCATAACATTCTCCATCCAACGCCATAAAAATATGTTTTAACCCCGATAAGAAAAAATAAACCTGATGATGGTTCAGAATAAACAAAACGTCGCATAATATTTTTAATACCGTATTAGTATTGTGCGTAAAAAGTTGCCTTAATAATGTTTAATCGAATTTTGAAAATTCCTAATAATAAGGTGGCCAAACGCGAAAACAAAATCGAAATTTTAGTTTTTGAGCATAAAACCAAATCCATTCGAGTTAGCTCAAATTTGTTTTCAGATTATTACTCGGCATCGAATTTAGCAAAAGTGCCGAATTTAAACCTATATCCTATCTCTTATAATAAGCGAGATCCCCATGCTTGCCCTTGAATTTGGGACAGCCACATACCAGTTATTCTTATAACACTCATTGTTTTGAATTTGTGTATTGCATTCGATAATATTAATATTCATTGTTGAATAAGTGAACACTTTCTTTACATACAGTTCCTAACCTTGTCGTAATTCAGTAAGGTTATAATTAGATATAAATAACGAACATTTTGTAAACTTATTTTGGAAAACTCCATGTGAATTGTTAGTAGTAACTGAATAACTTTAAGTTTTTATTTTAAGACATCTGTTAAAAGTGGGATTTTGAAATAAGTGTATAAATAGTAAAATGAATTGAAAATTACAGCATGGAATTTTGATGTTGAAATAGAAATCTAATTAAATGAAGGCATTTTTAGTCAAATCAATAGGAATATTGACAAATACCACTACGGGGTCTAATTGTATTTCAGTACAGATTAACCAGATCTGTAATAGATTAAATATTAATGAACCGCCTTGAAAACGACAAATTAGAATACACCCTAACAGCAAATGAAAAATGTCACAATTAAAAAAACAAAATCATCAAAATTTAATCAAATTATAATGTAAGTCAAAAGTTGTAAAAAAGTTTAATTGAAAAGTTATAGCTAAACCTATCAATTAGATATCTAGTTAAATCAAACAATACATTATACAAGGTGTAAATACTAAAAACACAACTTTTTTTAGTGACAAATTTTAATGCGTGACCTCTGGTCGTAGTTATTCGTCATAACTTCCTTATTTTAAATTATATTTTAAAAATTGAAAAACCTTTAAAATCAGCATTTGATTTTCTAAAACATTTGTATACAACTATTTCATATTTTAATAAATAACAAAATGGCGCGGATCAAAAATTTTAAATTTTGAAGTTTATGACCATCCCATGCATTTTTAAAAAAGAAACATTTATAAAATGTTTGAATTGTCTACTACAACATTAGTTTGAAACATTTTTTTTATATCTACGCAAGAAGTCTTTGTAAATTTCAAATAACTGTTACAATAGTAGTAAACTAAAAATACAAAAGAAGTCAAGCATCCCTGTGTATTAGAAAAATAAAACAAGCCAAGTCGATGTAGAAACGTCATTTTTGCTGTTTTGTAAAATTAGTCGTTTGGTGTTTTATATAAACTAGTGTTTTGCTGTTTTGTTGTTTGTATAACTAATTTCTTTTTGCTCCTTTGCTCTAATTACACGCATAAAAATGAACACTTACCAAAATGTAGAACTTCTTGTTATGCTTTTGGTTTTTGGGAGAGCGAAATGAAATGCGGAAGCAGTTCGAAGATTATATCGAAGAAGATATCCACATCATCAACAACCAAGTGTACATAATTTTAGAAAAGTTTGCAGACGTTTAGAGGAAAATGGATGCTTTCATCCAAAAATTGGTGGAAACTTTAATTGATTTCGAAGAACCCCTGCATTTGAAGAGATTATACTTGAAATGATTGAAAACGATCCTTAGGTAAGTACTCGAGTGGTAGGTAGAAGGTTGCATGTCAATCATATAACAGTTTGGAATTTTTTGCACGATAAAGGCCTCTACCCGTATTCCTGTGCAAGCTTTGGGATCTGGAGACTGTTTTTCTGTCATTAGTTTCTTCGCCGTTGTAATCTGCGGAGAAATTTTCAAAAATTTATCTTGTTTGCGGACGAAGCTTGTTTTACAAGAGACAGAGTATTTAACTTGAAAACTTACACCTGTGGGCTGACGAAAATTCCCGTGCAACGTTTATACGTGCACATCAGGAACGTTTTGCGGTGAATGTAAGGGTCAGTATTATAGGAAATTATGTAATTGAACCTTATCTTCTACCACACCGTTGGAATGTGGAAAACTACCATATTTTTTTAGATACTGTGGTACCAGAGAAAAAGTTGACGACTGTGTCCTAGAATGCTCCATATGCAAAGTGAATAGTATAGCGACCCTACTTCTGGCTCACATAGGGAATTTACATATGTAACAAAGGCAGATAGATAGGAAATTAGAATAAGTGTGAAAGAAGAGAATGAAACCAAAGGCACGACTGGAAGATTTAAAATTCAACTTAAAATTTAAGGTCATACAGTGTTGCTAAAAACAGGTCAAAAACCCGCTTCCCCAAAAACAGGTCAAAGACAAATCAAAACAGGTCTAAAATAGATAAAAACTGGACAAAACACGTACCTATTTTTGGGAAAATTTTAGTCCCTTAGCCATTATTTCGAGAATGATATGAACGGTTGCTATGGATACGAGAAATAATTTTTCAAATGTCAAGTTTTTAATGTTCAATGCATTTAACAACTGAAATAGTACCATTATACTAAATGCAGAATAAATACTGATCAAATGGTTTAAAACATTTTTGGTTTATAATAATTGATATTCTTACAGTTTATAACAAAAAAATTTCTATAATATTTTAAAGATTTCCATTTCCGTGTTCTGCTTTTGTGACAGCTTATATCAATGTTGGCTAGGTAAGTAAATCTAAAATTAAGAGTGCTGTTTCTTTAGCAGCAAACTTACACTTGCATAACTTACTTTTATATTCCTTAATCGGTATTCATCAATGCCCAAAAAGTGGTTTTACACTTTAACCCGAAATTAAACCGCGTTTATAATTCCAAATTTTCGAAAGCGTAGGTACATTCTAACACATCCACACCAACTATCCTTAAACTATAATTAAAAGTTTCCAAATTTTACTATAAAATCCAACTGTATCTTAAACCATAGCTCTTTTCTTTAGCGGTAAATCTACCTGTACTGCACTTTAAAAAACATAATCATCGATTCACGCGGGGTCATGTCACGTATTTACCGCACTGCATCTTGGTGTTATTCATGGTGTTATTACGGCCAAAGTAGTTATTGAGTAGCAAGAACCAGCACTAATACCTGTTTTTCACAAAACGCTAGTTTTACGGCCTACCTTGCAGTCACACGCACACGCACACACATACGCACGAACACGTGCTCGTGCACGCAAGTACGCACGCACGCAGGCCGCACGCAACACGCACGCACGCACCCACGCACGCACGCATGCACGCACGCATGCACGCACGCACGCACGCACGCGCACACACAAAGAATAAGGTAAACTTTAGGAAAACTAAATGTCGTATGGTACCGCCCATACTAACTGATACTAACAAATTGCACGGCAATTACAATACTAAAGCGTTACATGGTATCTCATAAGGACTCGATTAAAGTTATCAAAATAACCTTCAAAACATGTGCAGTATACTGAATAATCACTGCTAAATTTGATCAAATAATGAATAAAATACTTTTCTACAATATGATTTGAATTAAGATAAAAGGTATTTGACAATGATCTGATTTGAGCTTATCAGCCATAAATATGTTTCATTTTTCCTCCTAAGAATGAGACGCTCGTGACACCATTCCGACTACATGTTGATAGGGGTCCCCATGCAAACCAACACTTCTCTTATTTTGTATTGATTCTGAAATTTATACAGCATTCATTGTCTATTTCTCTTTTTATACTACTCCAACAATATAGATCCGATTCCATAATATGTTTATATATGTAAATCTCCATAATTGGCACACTTTTCTTCTTAATTGTATTACTGAGTAATTCATGCTGATCATGTAATATCGTGAGTAGAATGAATACTTAATTTGTGTTGTTGCGATTAAAATAAAAAACAAACCACAGAGCTGGGCAAAATACTTTTGAAAAGTACTTAATACTCTTTTAAATATTTTATGAAAATAAAAAGTATTTAAATACCATTTACTTTCCTACTCAAACATGAGAAAACACCAAACAAACAAAATACACCCAAGTACCATACAAAAATTTAAAAACACCGAATGAGTTTTAATAGCTATCCATCATGAGCGGTCGACTGGGACGAATTAAAGTAATTTCTAATATGAATACCATCAGCGAGTAACGATTCGTTGCTTATCTATTCAAAGTGAAATTTATGAAAGTTTAATAAGCTCTGAGTAGCCCAAAGGCCCTTGATCGTTATTATTCATTAGAATTTGTTTTTGAAGTTCTCTAAACTTTCATAGCAATCAAGTTCGTAATTATTACTAACATTTTTAATTAAAGATACTATTTAATAATATGAATTAACGTCACTTCATTTTTAACCACTGGTTCACAAACCTTGGTTTTATATCGCTCGCCTATAAATGCTAATGAAAAGATACTACTTACATAGCAGGCAGAGATAAGTCTTGTTAATTTAAATTAAGTTACTATGCAAACACACTGAAATTACATATATTTTACAAGGTCATACTTAAGTAATGCTAACCGTACTACTCGGAATGAATGAATAAGAACGAGGAAGGGTGTGTTATCCCCCAGCTTGCTACGTGGCGGTGCTTATCTGCGCATGACACGTTAATGTAGGTTGCAGCCCTTTGCGGCAAAGTCCGGCTGGTTGCAGCCCTTGCAGGTTGGGAACAGACTTTGCATTAACAGATACCTTATCTACTACATGATATTTGTCAAACATATAGTATATAGGGCCTTCGGCAGACTTATCCCACTTTTTGTATTTGACATGAGCTAAATGTGCTTTAAACCGAATTTTGATAGATTGTTTAGTTTTCCTTACATATATTTCTTCATAATTTTTACAATTAATTTTATAAATTCCCGGTCTATACTACTTATTTACTTGATCTTTTGGATTTCCTAAAAGAGTTTGTAAACTAGTATCTGAAGTAATGTGACTGTCTTCAAATTAATTTTGTTTTTGTTTTATTAGTTTCGGAAGTGAACTCTGCTTTTGGTATCAGAACTGATTTCACACTTTAGTCGAATTCATTTATTTATGATTCTTTCCCAAGTACTTGACTACTATCGTATTGGAGCACCATAACCTATTGCGCAGGTGTATTACGCCTAAGGTCTTCGCGTATTGTTGGAATCCATATGGGATTCATTTCTACACCAGCTTAGCTTATCGCATTTTCTGCCAGTGCGATGCACGTGGATTGTTTGAGGTTTTGGCGAGTTGTGTTCTTGTCCTTTGCAACTATCTGTATGTTATTCAATTGGATTATGTGGTTTTAGTTGCAGATATGTTCGGCGATTCTTAATTTTTCTTTTCACCTTAGTAGATCTTGTTTTTGTGTTCCTGAGTTCTCACTTCGAGTGGTCCACTGCTCTCTCCTGTGTATGATCTGCCGCATTCGCATATTAACTTATATACGCAATTGTTGTAATTATGCTCTTTATTGTGTGGTTTGTTTTGGTTAGTATTCCCCTGAGCGTTATTGTCGATTTGTGGGCAGTGCGCATCCTAAATTTGCTGTCTATCCTACGTATTTTGTCCAAAGTATCTGGTGTTTAGGTTCTTCTTTTCAGATTACCCTTTCCCTGTTTAGGTTAGGTGTAAGATCGGGATAATAATTTTTTTAAGCTTTGTTCTTCCAGGTCCTCTTGTTTCAAGGATATTGTTTCAGGTCTATCGTACAAGCATCTTGCCACACCTAACTTCACACTTTTGTGGTGATTGGAATTGGAGAGTACAGTTGTCGTGAAATTGTCATCATTCCTGTCTACTAGTACATCCAGGAATGGCAGTTTTTGTTCCGATTTCAATTCCGTTGTGAATTTTATAGAAAGTGCGCGGTTATTTAGATAACTTAGAAATTCATCCAGCTTATGCTTGCCATGTTTCCACACTACGAAGGTATCGTCCAAGTATTTAAGCAACACACTTGGTTTTCAGTGAATTCACTTGGTCTTCGAAGTCTTCCATGTATGTATTGCTCACTATGGGTGATAGTGGGGATAGTCATCTCAAACTCTCGTTGCCTGCTACTTGGAAGTGTTTTCAGAAATTGAATTATTATGTTTACCGAGAGTTGCGTACGTTTGTCTAAAGTTCCATCCTTTTTCAGCATGTTCCTTATTATAGTACCTTGCCGGTGGGCAAATTTGTGAAAAGATTAATACTTGATACCACGAAATTGGTGGTTTGATGGCGTTTATTTGCGTTTTTATACGTCCGTTCAGTAATAAAACAACTTTGAAATCTGTTATCTAATAAACAATGAAATAATGCCATTTTCCGAAACTATCAAACACGGATACAACTGCTGTGCATAAGAGGACTTGTAAATATTCTGAATCGACCAAGCTACATAAACTAGTTGAAGGTTGAAATTAAAGCATTTTGTAAATTTGAGTCATCGTTCTTGTGTAACGAAGTATTATGCGCTTGTTGATAAATAAACAGCATAATAAAATACTTATCTTTTTTGGGGTTTTTAATGGTGTATTTTAAATTATACAATCTAAACGTTTCGATAACAGTTACAGTTATCTTCGTCAGTAGTTTATGTTTTAATTTTTCAACTTTGACAAAATTTTTTACATCTTTAACAATTTTTAACAAATATTACTACTGACAAAGATAACTGTAAGTGTTATCGAAACGTTTAGATTGTGTAATTTAAAATACACCATTAAAAACCCCAAAAAAGACAAGTATTTTATTATGAGTGTTAATGATGAAAGTTTACATTTTCAAATAAAACAGCAGTTTATTCTATATTTATTAGGTGAATAATAATTATTTTTTCTAAACATTTAAGACATAAGTTTAATTGTTTTGTTCACTTTATTCTCTCCGAAACGTTTAAATCTAGAAACTGCGGACATTTAAAAACTATCTTGTGATCAATTTTATTGCAAATATCGCTTGATATTTTATTTGTATTTACATAAATAACGGCTTGTTGCTTCACTTTAAATACATGCTTATTTACACCGGTTTCCCTAATAGTAGTAGACCGACACTTGCCCCACTCCACTGGTTTTGTGACTGGGGGCACCTTGGCCGCCATTTTTTACTCGTCCACGTGTGTGGGGGGGTATTACCCATCCTATTTTTTACACACCCACGTGTGAGACCGTATTTTCAACCCCTACTGGAATTTTCATCCCTATCTTTACATACACCCACGTGTGAGACCGTATTTTCAACCCTTTCTTTTCGAATGCCCTTTTCAACCCTAATTATTTTTACTCGCTTACGTATAGGACGTGTATTTTCACACCCACATGTAGGACGTGTTTTCAACCCTTTTATCCTAATTATTTTTTACATACCCAGCGTGTGAGACCGTATTTCAACCCTTTCTTTTCGAAGGCCCCTTTCAACCCTAATTATTTTTTACTTGCGCACGTGTATGATGTGTTTTTTCACCCCTATTTTATGATAGCTCACGTGTGGGACGTGTTTTTTCACCCCTATTTTGACAGCTCACGTATAGGACGCGTATTTTTCTACTCTATGGGTCAACCCTAATTAGAGCCTTTCTGTACTTGCGCATGTGAGGGGCAGATGCAGGCATTGGGGCTGGGGGCTGGTCTAGGGATAAGTTTTAGGGTTGGACCTGGAGCTGGACTTGGACTTGGGTTGGTCTTAGGGTTATTTTTTGATCGTATTAAGGTCCTTTTGGCTATATTAAGAGCAGTGCCCCTGGAGGTTGCACGCCTATACAATGTTGGAAATTGCATAAATAATAAGATATTGTTATCGATCCTACTGCTTTAAAATGGTCAAATGCTATTGGATGACCTTTTACCTATACGAGAAAACGTTTCTAATAAGGTGGTAAGACAGTAGCTGTGTTAAGGATTGATCTTGCGTGGGAGAATTTGAATGACAGTAAAATTTAATTATAGAACACTTATCTTTATTGTAAATGTCATAATTAAAAAAACCTCAGTCAGTTATAAAAAAAAATTACTGACATTCGGGTCTAATGAAACAAATTTTTTATTATTAAGTTAATTAATTACATAACAGCAACATTGGCTTCTAAAAACGAATATTAAAACATAGTTTACCTGCATTGAAATATGTTTAATATTCATCCGACCGTTAAAATGTTGTCCGCCTTAATATTTTTTAAAGAAACTTAATGCTTAGATGTGTTTTATAACTGTAATTAAAAATCTGTGAATAAATAAAGGGTTAACACCATACTTACCAGCTCTGTACTTAAAGAACGTTTTTGAGGCACTGCTTCACGAGTGATAGTCACCGCTTTGTGTTGCTTGTCAAACTAAAAAACAACTTTCTAGGTTGTGTAAAAACCACCTATTGATTTCCCCTATAATTAGAGTGTAAAATATACAAACAACCTTATTATCCTTATCGCACTTACTGCAAATCGTATTTAACCTTCTAATAACAATTCGGTTTGAAAAATATTCATATTGTACATACGGACACACAAATTGTTTCATAAAAAACCATATTAAGAGTTTGGAAAGTTACATGTTTTAAATTCCACAACAATATGTAGTAGGAAATCACTGTTCATGTTTACTTTAGCTAATTACCGTGTAATTATATAACTTTGCTTAATTTAATAGTCTAAAAATTGATTACCAATTTAAACGGTTAACATAATTTCTTTTTAAAAGACACTAAATCATAAATTTATAACACGATTTTTAAAAACACACATGCTGAATTAAAAGAAAAACAATGGGGTTATTTTTGTTATTACAGGGCTCTTGATTAAAATAATTAAAGCACTAAAAAATCTCTTTTATTTATCAGAATAGAATGGTTGGGTAACAGGAGTTAAACATTAACCTGATTATCTCATCATTTATAATTAAACATGTACTAAAATGTCAACTAAACGTTTTTAAAAATTTCTAATCTGAAATAAGAGTGACGTAATCTAATTTTTATTTGAAATTTCATGGAGAGTATTATCATCATCGAGATTTCGAGATACAAACACCTCATGGTCTTCACGTTGAACGATTATATTGTAACAAACTATAAAACAGCTAATAACCCTGACAGCTTTTATCAGACACTATTATTACATGGACATGAGGTTAGCCCTAAATTAACTGGTTTCAACACGGCTCTGGAAATGCTGCACACGCTTCAAATCTTTCAGCTCGTTCGCAGAAGTTGTACCATATTCATTTCCTTCAATTTTTTATCTGCATTCTGTTTCGAGACTGTAGTACGTTTTCTAATACATAAACAGAATCTTCAATACGGTGATACGTGTAGCAGCAAAACACATTAGCTAGTTAGTTTCACCTCTATATTATTTTACATGCAAGCCTGACCTTATTATAAATAAGGTATTTTCTCCTAAGACCTAAGTATTAGGAGAAAATACCTCGGCCATAAAAAGAGGCGTTTAGATTTATAAACATGTCCCTAGGGGCGATGTTAGAGCGTGATTAGGTCAATACTTCAGATATTCCCCGAAGATAACCGATTCTACCCGAACATTGACGAACGCTCTTGCGCACAAGACCCTAGTCTAGCTGCGTACTTGTTTCTCATATGTTTCGCTCTTTAAAGTGTAACTGTCATCGAATGAGCATTATTATAATGTATTCTCCTGTTTATGAGCCAACATCAGCGGACATTAGAGATTTTACTGACTTGTTAATAAACTATTACAACATAGACGTTCAAGATAAATATGAGAGCGATGACGTGGTTGAGCTGAATGTATCTCATAGCCAAGGTGCTGGTGATGGTTCACAGAAGAGAAAGAGTGATGAGATAGGGGAGAAAGGCTAATCTCAAAATCACGCTGATGATGACGACGAATCACGGTTCAAGAAGAAGAAGAAAACCGATAAAGCATGTTATTAAATAATACTGATGTATTGTTGTTTATAATAACAATAATAATATATTTTCAAATGTTAAGCTTTCCTTCAATTTTGTTAATAAACTTGTTTTCTCCTAGCGGTGCTCCACCGTCTTGATTCATGTTTGTAGGTTTACGTATTTTCGCTTTAGCGTGTTTTCGTTTTGCGTGTTTTTCTTATGCTGGTGTGTTTTCGTATTTGCGTGTTTTCGTTTTACGTGTTTTCGCATTTGTATGTCTTCGCGTTTGCGTATTTTTTTTGTGTTAGCTTATTTTCGTGATAGCGTTTTTCGTTTGTGTGTTTTTTGCGTGTTTTCGCTTTAGCGTGTTTTCGTGTTTGCGTGTTTTTGTGTTAGTGTGTTTTTGCGTTTGCGTGTTTTCGCACCCTCGCGCGCGCGCGCGCGTGTGTGTGTGTGTGCGTGTGCGTATGCGTGTGCGTGTGTGTGTATGTGTAAGTGTGTGTATGTGTGTGTATGTGTGTGTGTCTGTGTGTGTGTGTGTGTGTGTGTGTGTCGTACGTACGTGCGTACGTGCGAGGGAGCGAGCTTGCGTGCATGCGTGCGTACGTGCGTTAGTACGTGCGAGCTTGCGTGCGTGCGTACGTGCTAGCGTGCGTATGTGCGTGCGTACGTGCGAGCGTGCGAGCTTGCGTGCGTGCGTGCGTGCGTGTGTGCATACGTGCGAGCGTGCGTACGTGCGACCGTACGAGCTTGCGTGCGTACGTGCGGGCGTATGTGCGTACGTGCGGGCGTACGTGCGCGCGAGCGTGCGGATGAGCGAGCGAGCTTGCGTGCGTGCGTACGTACGTGCGTGCGTGTGTGCGTACGCGCGAGCGTGCGTGCGTGCGTACGTGCGAGCGTGCGTGCGTGCGTATGTGCGAGCCTGCGTGCGTACGTGCGTTCGTGCGTGCGAGCGTGCGTGCGAGCGTGCATGCGTGTGTGCGTGCGTGCGTGTTTTCGTTTAATCCTCGTGCTAAAGCCATGTTTGTCGATTGTATGTAATTGTAGGCACTATTGTTTTGACTAAAAGCTATAATTGGAAACGCCGCTCGCTATGCCCAGTCCGTGGAATTATGTTTAATTAGCTTTTTGACAGATGTACTTATTTATGATAAGGTCAGGCTTGCATGTAAAATAATATAGAGGTGAAACTAACTAGCTAATGTGTTTTGCTGCTACACGTATCACCGTATTGAAGATTCTGTTTATGTATTAGAAAACGTACTACAGTCTCGAAACAGAATGCAGATAAAAAATTGAAGGAAATGAATACGGTACAACTTCTGCGAACGAGCTGAAAGAATTGAAGCGTGTGCAGCATTTCCAGAGCTGTGTTGAAACCAGTTAATTTAGGGCTAACCTCATGTCCATGTAATAATAGTGTCTGATAAAAGCTGTCAGGGTTATTAACTGCTTTATAGTTTGTTACAATATAGTCGTTCAACGTGAAGACGATGAGGTGTTTGTATCTCGAAATCTCGATGATGATAATACTCTCCATGAAATTTCAAATAAAAATTAGATTACGTCACTCTTATTTCAGATTAGAAATTTTTAAAAACGTTTAGTTGACATTTTAGTACATGTTTAATTATAAATGATGAGATAATCAGGTTAATGTTTAACTCCTGTTACCCAACCATTCTATTCTGATAAATAAAAGAGATTTTTTAGTGCTTTAATTATTTTAATCAAGAGCCCTGTAATAACAAAAATAACCCCATTGTTTTTCTTTTAATTCAGCATGTGTGTTTTTAAAAATCGTGTTATAAATTTATGATTTAGTGTTTTTTAAAAAGAAATTATGTTAACCGTTTAAATTGGTAATCAATTTTTAGACTATTAAATTAAACAAAGTTATATAACTACACGGTAATTAGCTAAAGTAAACATGAACAGTGATTTCTTACTACATATTGTTGTGGAATTTAAAACATGTAACTTTCCAAACTCTTAATATGATTTTTTATAAAACAATTTGTGTGTCCGTATGTACAATATGAATATTTTTCAAACCGAATTGTTGTTAGAAGGTTAAATACGATTTGCAGTAAGTGCGATAAGGATAATAAGGTTGTTTGTATATTTTACATTCTAATTATAGGGGAAATCAATACGTGGTTTTTACACAACCTAGAAACTTGTTAATTAGTTTGACAAGCAACACAAAGCGGTGACTATCACTCGTGAAGCAGTGCCTCAAAAACGTTCTTTAAGTACAGAGCTGGTAAGTATGGTGTTAACCCTTTATTTATTCACAGATTTTTAATTACAGTTATAAAACACATCTAAGCATTAAGTTTCTTTAAAAAATATTAAGGCGTACAACATTTTAACGGTCGGATGAATATTAAACATATTTCAATGCAGGTAAACTATGTTTTAATATTCGTTTTTAGAAGCCAATGTTGCTGTTATGTAATTAATTAACTTAATAATAAAAAATTTGTTTCATTAGACCCGAATGTCAGTAATTTTTTTTTATAACTGACTGAGGTTTTTTTAATTATGACATAAAGATAAGTGTTCTATAATTAAATTTTACTGTCATTCAAATTCTCCCACGCAAGATCAATCCTTAACACAGCTACTGTCTTACCACCTTATTAGAAACGTTTTCTCGTATAGGTAAAAGGTCATCCAATAGCATTTGACCATTTTAAAGCAGTAGGATCGATAATAATATCTTATTATTTATGCAATTTCCAACATTGTATAGGTGTGCAACCTCCAGGGGCACTGCTCTTAATATAGCCAAAAGGACCTTAATACGATCAAAAAATAACCCTAAGACCAACCCAAGTCCAAGTCCAGCTCCAGGTCCAACCCTAAAACTTATCCCTAGACCAGCCCCCAGCCCCAATACCTGCATCTGCCCCTCACATGCGCAAGTACAGGAAGGCTCTAATTAGGGTTGAGCCATAGGGTAGAAAAATACGCGTCCTATACGTAAGCTGTCAAAATAGGGGTGAAAAAACACGTCCTACACGTAAGTTATCATAAAATAGGGGTGAAAAAACACATTACGCACGTGCGCAAGTAAAAAATAATTAGGGTTGAAAAGGGTCTTCGAAAAGAAAGGGTTGAAAATACGGTCTCACACGCTGGGTATTTAAAAAATAATTAGGATAAAAGGGTTGAAAACACGTCCTACATGTGGGTGTGTAAAAAATAGGGGTAAAAATACACGTCCTATACGTAAGCGAGTAAAAATAATTAGGGTTGAAAAAGGCCTTCGAAAAGAAAGGGTTGAAAATACGGTCTCACACATGGGTGTATGTAAAAAATAGGGATGAAAATTCCAGCAGGGGTTGAAAATACGGTCTCACACGTGGGTGTGTAAAAATAGGGTTGGTAATACCCCCCACTCACGTGGACGAGTAAAAAATGGCGGCCAAGGTGCCCCCAGTCACAAAACCAGTGGATTGGGGCAAGTGTCGGTCTACTACTCCTAATCCCCGGTTTACTATTTACCTAACTTGATGTACTAAGAGAACGCAGTAGATTTTTTGTTCTGAAAGCTCTATTAATTCTGTTAAAGTAGGAATCTCGTTCGAAAGCGGCGATCTCTATTCCTTTTCACTCTGGATATCAAAATTTGCCGCAATTACAGGGGCGACTACAGGGTCCCATGACGTAGTCGCGATATCCAGTGCATTCAGACATGCAATGTTATTAGTTGTCTAAGAGATGCATGCGAATTTGTTATTAATTGAGAAACATTTATTATTTTTTGGACATGTTCGAGAACCATTGGTTTCATATTTTTGAAACGTTTTTCTAAAATCGCTAATCCCCGTTTGTAATTTTCATTTGATATTTTTAGAGCTGCTACAGCCTCACTTGCTTCACCTGTTAAACACCCCTTTAAATACTCAAATTTATCCCCATTTGACAACTTATCAGTTTCGTGAACGCTTCTACAATAACGATCAAAAAATGGTACGTACTCTGAATAATTCCCGTCAAATTTTGGTAATACGAGAGCTTTTATTTAATTTTGATTAAAATTTATCGTAAGTTGATTTTGGTTGTTTTGTAGAGATTCTACATTAGTAGTAAATTTTTCAATTAAAGCTAATACGCGATAATAATTTGATTCAAAGCTTTTACGTTCACTTTCTTCGCGTGACTTAAAGCTAAACTTTCAATTTGATCTTGTACTTCCTCGATTTGATAAAATATTTGAGACATTGGCGGTGCCCTAACTTTTAATCTCTTGTTGGGAAGTATTAAATTCTTCCACGAATTTTTAATTGGGGTAAATCTGCCTTTAATAGACCTACGTTTATTTTTTAGATGTTCAATGTCACCTTCCATCCTTGTTTAAAGTGTATTGAAGCGTGATAAAATTATGGATTTTGTTAAGGTTTATAGGAGTAACTGAACAACCGTGAATCACCGACTTACAGAACTTTGAAGGCGTCCCCGTATGGTTGAGTTACATGTTCTTCACTTGATGATGAAATTTTGACGTTTGAAACTATCACTAATTTATAAAAATTCAACATCCATTCGCGGTTTAATTGATTCTGGATTATTTGGAATCCGGCTCGAAGGACCATATGTTAATAAAAAAGAAAGTTTATTTTGAAATATTTATTTAATGTTAAAAATAAGATTTCTTTGTGACCGTTATCGACGCAAGCCCGACAAGTAACTAACTCCCTACGTCCTTTTCAATAAAAAATAAAACCCCTTTCCTAAAAACTCTTTAAATAACTATAATGCCGTTAAGGACCATACAGTAACAATTCTAATTAATATCAAATTTACCTAAACTAAAATTATTATGTATAAGTAATTACAAGTTAATATTTAAGTTGGTCGCTTTTTGTTCCTATTTATTAAATAAGAATTAAGTAAGTTAGCAACTAGCTATATACGCGAGTTTTCTGTAAAACATAATTCAATAATGCTATAGGGTCTAATAGTCATGACGTTAGTCGGGCTCAAAATTTTGAATTGGTGTCATTCACTAAAACGTTCCGGGAAAAGTGGAACTCAAATTGTAGTACGTAAAGTTTAGCGGTCAAATGTACTGGTATGGACATATTTAAACTAAATACCTACCATAAGCGATATACGTACATTTACCTACGTCCCTACAAAAGATGAGTAGTTAGAATTTCTTTATTATGGTATAAATTGAAAATGGAGGATTTATTGCGAATCGACACAATTGCGCATTTACTACACACGTCTGCGTCCTCGCACACGCAGAAGTATAATGTCGTCTAATGGAAGAAAAGAACCTATTTCTAATTTGAAAAATCGCATCGAAGATATGATTAATAATACCATTAAAACAAAACATACACATTCCATTTGTGAATGCCTTCGGTTCTGTACTTCTTTGTGTTCTCGTACACTTCTCTGTTGCTCTCTATTTATTGTTGTTGTTCTTATTGTTATTGTTAGTTCTTTATTAATTTGTGACTGTTGGTTTGTAATTAGTAATTACTATTCCGCAAATGTTAAAATTACATTTGAAACAGTGGATGTCGAATAGTTAATCGTAATGTAAGTTTAATCGCAATTTCATTGGACTACACACCCGACATAATAATTCACACTTTAATGCTACAAACTAATATATAAACACATAAAAATCGAACTATCAGGTAATCCGGTGTACATTCAAATTAATGAATCAGTATTTTTCACATGAAAAGGCAACAGGGGGATATAATTTGCACTCAATTCAGGTATACGTGCGCAAATGTGTAGCTTTGCACTGCTCTATCTTCAATTTATACGATAATAAAGAAATTCTAACTACTCATTTTATGTAGGAACGTATTACGTATTATTATTATTATTATATTATTATTACGTATTATACGAATATGGTAGGCATGTTGTTTAAATACGTTCATTACGAGTACATTGGATCGCTAAACCTTACCTACTGCAATTTTAGCCTTATTGCCATAGTTAAAACGACTAACTTTTTCCGGAATGTTTTTGTGAATGATACCAATTCAAAATTTATGTTTCACTGCTTGAAACTCGCACCAATAAAGTGAACTGAGTGATAATTTGCGACCTACTTGATCGTGAGAGTGTCAGAATTATTTTTGAGGTTAGAAACTAAAATAGTAGAATTTTGAATGTTTACATTTACAATGGATGATAAGAGAAAATTCCAAATAATTTCCGAGTTATTATCATCTTCAATCAGCGACGAAGACGAAGAAGAAATTGCAATACTGTGTAGTATTAGAAAAAGTTCAAAATAAAAGGTTTTGTACAGGAGTTGTACATAAGTGGTCTGAAGAAGAGGTAATTCATTTCAGTATTTAGTAGTCGTCTGACTAAAATTATATTTTTCAGTTTAAAAAAAAATTTCGAATGAAAATTATCACATTTCATCATTTAGTTAATATGTTTACAAACCAATTTTTTCAAAGGAACAGTTCTCAGTAGTCAATTAATCCTGAAACACAAATTTTATCTTTTATGGTATGTGTGCTTCTTTCTTAAATAACTTAAGTAGGTATTATACCTTATATCACTAGCACGGTATACAAATATATATATTCTCGTATTGTGGTTCCAAGTAAATATAATGAACATGTTTGTAATTTGCTGAAATAAATGTTGTCTCCGAGATGTCCAAAGATTTGATATGGAGTATCTACTTTACATAGACAAATTAACAAAATTTGCGCTTTATTGTTATCGTAAATATAATCAAGTTTCCATCTGACGACATTGAAAAGAATGTAGTGCGACAGAATTTGCAAAGGTGACTATAAATTGCACTCTAGCTATTGTATATTTATTTATTACTTTAGATTTCAAGTTTTCCTGAGTTTTGGTTTGCATAGATGGGACTTCAATTAATATTCGTACTCCAGCTCATAAAGTTAAACTTACGTATGTGAATAGACATGATCAGCCGTCAATTATAAGATTTGTGATTACAAAAGAAGATTTATCGATGTATTCACAGGAGCCAGAAAATACATGACGCAAGATGCTTAGGTTATCAGATATCAATCAGAAACTAAAAGCAATTTGTGCAAAACTTTCCATATTTTGGGTGATGTGCATATCCATTAAGATCCTGGTTGTAGTACATATAAAGATTATGGTCATTTAACCGATAGTCACACTAAATTTAATAAAAACCTCTCTGCAACAAGAGTATTAATTGAGAATTCTTTTGGAATATTAAAAGGAAGATTCAGGCAACTTCTGCAACTTGATATACACAGTGTTGGTAAAATTACCCAGTTCATAATAGCATGTTGTGTGTTACACAACCTTTGTATTGATAGTGATGAAACATTAGAATATGCGATCTGATTGATATTGAAGTTAACAATGCTATTGAGGAAAGACCTGACGAAATAGACAGAGAAATTTATTTGAAACAACAAGAGGAGGCAAAACGTAATTCAATAAGAGCAAATTTTGATTATTAAATATAACTACCTAAACCACTTATCTTAAGAATGTTTGTTGCTTTGTTTTTTTATGAATTGTTCTACAAATTTTACATAAAAATTAAATATAATAAATCAATAAAACAAGGTTTGTATTAATATTATTTATTGTTTATTACCAAACAGTTCTTTTAAAAGTGCTAGTTTTCTTGGTGACGTCGTTCTTTAGCATCTTTTGCTTTATGAATTCAAATAACGTTTCTTGAACCGTTTTGTCCTGTTTCATCTTTTAGGAAAAATTGTCACTTGTAACAGATTTATGTCGCTCTTTCAAAATTTATACTTTAGTAGCACTTCGTAAAATTTCAGGCTGTAAACTATCATCTACCGCTGCTATTTGAGACATCTCTTTATCGTACGGTATAGTTTTATAGCGATTTTCTATCTGAATTGCACTTTTAATAATATTGAGATCTTTTTCCAAATCCATACAGATCTGCTGCAATGGCCTTTTTTTAAATTTTTCATGGGTCCTATTGATGTAATATACAGCGTATTTATCCAACACAAATTTTGTTTCTGCCGAACACAAATTTCTATGCTCTTGTTGATTTGGTGTTACATCCTGGTTCTCCAGATTTCATGAGGCTTTGTGATTCCTCATAACCAAATTTCGACATCATCTTGCGAATGAGTTCTTCAGAAATATAACCGTTATTGCCTTATCATCAATTCGCTCTATTGTCTTTAGTGGTCCTTTACTTGTAATGTACCTATTACTTAACATTAACGTTTTCAAATAATTGATGTAAAGTTCTATCATCTACGAAAATCGAAATTATAGTATGTTACAACAAATTAAAAAAGCAGAATAACAGACACTTACTTGTTAATTTAAAGCCAAATTATCTTCTTCATCAACAGGTATATTCAATCTATATATATATATATATATATATATATATATATATATATATATATTGAGATGTTCAGAAAGAGGTAATAGAAGTATCGGACAGCTTAAAGGACATTTGGGTAATAAAAAGGGGTGATTTCAAGCTCGATACATGTGCAAGACACTGTTTATATAAATCTGGTTCACGATGTGATTAAAATAAATTTGTTTGGTATAAATTAGTCTGAATATCATTTACTTAGTTTGGTTTTATCATAAAAAGCAATTTGTGCTAACAAAATTGTCAAGAATGTTAAATATAACCATTTTCGTAAAGTCATTCTAGTATTTCAATTATTGCAATAAAAGTCAATTTTTCAAGGGTAATTTGGCAAGTGAACACTTTACAGGTGTTTAAACATGAACTATATAGTTAGGATTATGTTAGGGATAATGTATGATTAGTTTTGAATGCAGGAAATACAAAAATTTAATAAAAGGGTTATAATATGGACAGTATAGACATTTTCGCACATATTTTTGGAAGCGAATTAGTGACAAAATTATGTTGCAAGTTTAATAATAAGAACAACATTTAGAACATTTTGGCATAAAGACATTTATAGTGGTGTACATTTATATAGTGAAATATTTCAAAAGAGTGTTAGACGATGAGACTTTTTCAATGCAACACCATTTGACATTATGCATTGCAAATAGTTAGTGAAAATAATAAAGACAAGAAGTACAAACCTTTAAAATAACATTTCAAGTGTTAAAAACATTTTTAAATATGAATTATTTTCAATTTTAGATTTAAGTTTGGTTAGGTCATAATTTTTAGGTTTTTTACATAATTTTATACTTTTTCCACATTATTAGACTTAGATTTTGCTCTTAAAGCAAATAATAAATGTTCTTTCTTAATATAGCACAGTTTTTATAAGGATACAGCGCTTTTCACAGCAAAATTGTGCTAAATCTGAGGTGAATTTAAGATAAAATTACAAAACCTTAAAATTTCTTTAAATTAAATATTTCGAACACAAAAAGTATGTATTCTTGTGTAAAATGTTCTCAAAATTCCATTTTTGCAATTAGATTTAGTATAGCTTGTAAGTGTAAATAGTTATAAGCTTATTTAAGTTAGATTAGGTTACTTCGTATATTAATTTTAGGAACCATAGCTTGTTAGGTGTCTTTTTGTTCAAAATTTTGCGTAGTTTTCATTTTCGTTATTAATTTTCAATTCCGATTGTGTATAAGAAAGTTACGGCCAAATTTCCATTTGAGTCCAATTTGTAATTTAGATCCACCAATCATAGCCCTAGTTACTTATGCAATATGGCTGTAAAAAAAATGAATTTTTGGTAACAACCAGAAACATAAAAGCAAGTGCTCAGGAAATCAATCTCTCTCTAGAATTTGTTCAAAAGTGTAAAAGGTTAAAACAGTGTTGTGAAATTTGTGTAATAAAAGTAAGTTCATAACTTAATTTAAATTTTCGTCAAGAAGTTTTACTTTACGAAGAATACGTTCGAGAACATTTGTTTTTATATCGACGGTTTAAAATAAATAGTTCGGTCTCCGATACCTGTCGTTTTCGGAAAATATTTTTGTACGTGTTAATTTGTGTCACGATTTTGTAAAGATTTGCTTTTGTGTTATCCAACTTAAATTAATTCCGTTATACCAAATTAAAACCCACTTTTATTTGGTTAATGTTGTTTTATTTCTTCGGACAATTTCTTTTAAACAAAAATTTGATCGGCAGCTAAAAATAAAAGTGTTCATCAACAAAAATTTTGGATATTTAAACATTTCTTTAAACGATATCATTCATTAAGCTTTAAAATTAACTAAATAAAAAGTTACCATAATAAAATAAGTGGTTGGAGTTTGCCGATTTTGAAGAAAACATCTTAAGTTTTGGAAGTTGGTGTCTTCGACAACCGAGAATCGAGTTAGCAGTATATGGGTGATGGTAACAACTGTAATCGAGTGGACATTGCCTACATCCAGTTGGAGTTATCCGAAGACATCAATCTACAGTGAGGACAGTATATGTGAGTCACAAACTTTAATAACCCTACTTATTGTGGACATTCATTGATAAAATTTCCTGCAAATTAATATTTGTTACATATATGTTTTGGTTAAGAATTTTAAATATTTACTTGTGTAAACACCTGTAAAGGTATTAATTTATTTTCTTTTTATAAATTTTCATTTTGGATCTAAACATTAATTTTCTAAATTATTTATTTGACATCTTTGACAGCTTTTTAATTTCATTTAAGTTCATTACAACGCATGCGTTGATAGCAAATTATATTCAGAATAATTTTTATACTTTCAATATAATTCTATAAAGGGTATTTCATATACACATTTCCAGATTCAAATTTTAACTTCAAACTAAATTCCCTGAACTCTATCCCCATTTGAGATCTGAGCTAGTCCGGTGCACAATAATAAAAGTTTAAATATTACTTCAATCATTTTATTAACATTTTAAATTCATATTAACATTAAAATTTAATATTACCTCAAACTAAATATAATTATTATTATTACCCCTCATAAATTTATAAGTCGTCAGCATTACAAATTATTGGTGCATTTTCCCCTCTTTAATTAAAGTAAGTCGCCATTTAAATATCAAATTCAATTTAATACATCACAATTTATTGGCGCATCAACGTGAGGGCAAAATTTAGTTTGAAGATTTTGTTATAAAAAGACAAAAAAATATATAGGTATTTAGTTTTTCATTATTCGTTTATTGTTATTTGTTATTAGTTATTGTTTATGTTATTGTGTTTATTAGTGTTAGGATTTTTATAAAAAGGGGCAAATTTAATTAGGATAGTTAGTTAATGCAAGATCGTAGAGTAACAAGATCAGGTAGAGTTTACGGGCCTAAAGAAATAAAGGTAAAAGAGCAAAAACAGGATCTTGATACAACGATGGAGCAAATTGAAAAGAATGTTGAAGGACAACAAGAAGAGGGAAGTCCAGGCAAAGAAAGCAAAAGCTTAGACGTGGACATGATTATAGCCATGTTAGTGAAGGCTGAAGAAAACAGAAAAAAAGCCGAGGAAAATATGGATGTTAAATTCAATAAGCTTGAAGAAAATAGAATAAAAGCTGAGGAAAATATTGACAGTAAATTTAACAAGCTTGAAGAAAATAGGAAAGAAGCGGAAGAAAATAGAATAAAAGCAGAAGAAGAAAGAAAGGAGGATATGAGACGGATAGAAGAAAGTATCAATAGACAGATGAGTAAGTGGGAGAACGATAAGGAAAAATTAGTACTCAGAATGGAGAAAACGAAGGAAGAATTAAGCAATAATATGTACAGAGAAAATGAGAAGTTATGGGGAACGATCATCGATAATAAGGAAGAGGCAGATGACAAGATCGGCAAACTAGATAAAAATATTAGGACTGAGACCCGTCTAAGAGAAGAAGCTTCTCATGAAATTAATGACAAAGTAGGAAGAATACAGGACATCCATGAACAAATATGTTTCCAGGTGGAAAGGAACAAGGATGATAACAAGAAACAAATGGGAGAAATTTGCAATAAATTAAGAATGTACGATCATGACCTAGAAGAGTTGAAAGAAAGAGAGACACCTAGAAATATTCAAATCGGCTGGGAAAATTGAATGTGGAATCAAGAGATGCCATACAAATTCGAAGGCAGAAAGCATGAATCACCAATGCTATTTTTAAAGAATATAGAGGATTACTTTAACGATATCAAAGATAACAAACAAAGGATGCGTTTGGTAAGGAAGATGCTTAAAGGGAATGCCGAATTATGGTATAATTTAGTACAAGAACAATGTACCGATTTTAAGCAATTCAAAGAACTATTCACTAAACAATATTGGAGTGACGTCCAACAAAATGTAATCCGAGAAGAATTTTCAAGGGCAAAGTACGATAAAAATCATGGCACTTCGAGGGAGATTTATGTTATGAAAAAGTACCAAATAGCAAGATACTTCACGCCAGCTATGAACGAACAAGAGATAGTACAGTACCTGGCAAGGCAATTGGAGAATAATGTGGCAGAAAACATTATTCTGCAAAATATAGACAATATTACAATTTTTACGAAGGTACGATGCGTACGAACAGCATCAGAATAATTATGAGAAAACAGAATTTAACCCTAGAAATGGTTGGAATGACAGGAGGGAATACAATTACAGGCACGAAAGAGAGGAAAATAGGAGAGATAGTTATAATAATAGGAATTATGGAAATGACAGGAGGGAATATCAAAATCAGTATTATCGTACTGACAATCGTAAGGAATATTTCCAAAATGGTAACAATAGGGAAAGTAGTTATAGATCGGGAAGAGAAAGGAACAACTTCCAACAAAGAAGAGGTGGCTATAACAATGGCTATGATAGAAACAAATTTAATTATAATAATCAATGCAAGTATAATGATCGAGATCATCAAAATAATCGGGAGAATGGAGGAAAAGATCACCAAAAAAATGACATGGCGAAAGAAACTAGAAGGCCATACCAAGAGATCGTTGATGATCAGAATCGAAGAGTAAATAACATCCAGGTACGAGAAGATAAGGAAGAACCAAGCTGTGGAAGAATTAGTTGGGTGAATGCTATCGTACATGCAACCCAAGACCAAGAAGAGAATACACAGAAGGACTTTGACAAGATCACAGTACAGAATTTTTAAACACGAGCTTCCTTGTCAACAACGTAAAGACAAATTACCAACATCCCACGGAATTTTTAGAAATTGATCAAAATACAGAACCAGATACTGTAAATGTTTTATTACCTTTCGTTAACATTAGAATTAAGAATTTGGATTTATTAGGATTAGTTGATACCGGCTCAGAAATTTCATTAATACAGGAGAAAATCATCGTAGAGAATAATGATTTATTTAAAGATGAAATCATCAGGATAAACAAAATAGAAGTTATGGCAGCTACGGATAAAAAGCTTAGCACTATAAATAGGATGCTACATACTGAAGCTAAGCTAGGGGAACACATTTTTCAAACACAATGGTTTATAACTAACAATTTAAAAATGGAATTAATAATAGGAATGGATTTGATTAAGCAATTAAGATTGATTATCGATGCAGAATATATGAAGATAAGAATTGGTAAAGATGAATTAAACTGGGTACAGCCCTACAATAAAAGATTAAATTTATATAAACCGCATATCCAGTATTTGAAGGTGGAAAGCATTATAAAGGATGAGCAATTCGATGTCAATCACATTGGTTACAAGCAAGAAGTTATAAACATTATTCAAAACAATTTGGTGTTGATAGATGAAGTACCTATCGTAGCAAGTAAATATGTACATAAAATTGAAGTGTCAGACGATTCTCCGTTCCATAACAAGATATATCCTATTCCCTACGCCAGAAGAGAGCAGGTTAAAAAGGAAATTAATGAAATGCTAGAAAATGGTATCATAGAAAGATCAAAAACCAGTTATTTAAATCCGTTGGTTGTTGTTAAGAAAAAAGATGACAGCATTAGACTGTGCCTTGATGCAAGGAAGCTCAATTCCAGATCAAAACCCCAATATGGAACTCCACAAAATATGGACGTGCTGCTTAGTAAAATTTGGGAAAGAAAGATCTTTACTAAGTTAGATCTTAAAAACTCATTTTGGCTAATACCTTTGGAAAAGTGTGTAGAAAGTACACAGGTTTCAGTATCGAAGGAGAAATATACCAATTTAAAGTGGTACCATTCGGACTTAGTTCTTCGTCTGCTGCATTAGTTAGAGCTATGCAAGAAATTTTAAATACATTTCTGTATGCATTACATTGATGACATTTTAATATTTAGCAAGAACGAAGAAGAACACTGTCTACACATAAAAACAATCATGGAAGCTTTAGCCACAAATGGTTTAAAATTAAATTTAGAGAAATGTTATTTTTTTATGAAAGAAGTTATGTATTTGGGTTATGAAATAGGGCAGACGGGAGTAAAATTAAATAATAGTAGATTGGCCGAAATTAAAGAATATCCTCGTCCTAAGAATTTGAGAACTTTGAGAGGGTTTCTAGGGGTAGTTAACTACTATCGTAAGTTCATATCAGGATATGCTGAATTATCTATTCCTCTAGTAGACTTATTAAGAAAAAATGTACGTTGGAGTTGGGATAGACAAAAAGAAGAAGCATTTATTAGTATTAAGGAAAGTTTATTTACAAAAATGATTTTAAGACACCCTAATTTTAACTTGCCATTTATACTTAGGACAGATGCATCTTTCTATGCAATCGCAGCAGAATTATGTCAAAGACAGGGAGACGATGAAGTACCTATTTGTTTTCTTTCAAGAATTTTAAAAGTTCACGAAATTAAATACACGACAGCAGAAAAAGAACTACTGGCCATTGTATATGCAGTAAATAAATTAAAATTTTATCTATTAGGCAACAAATTTAAAATTGAAACTGACAACTCTGCAATTACGTTTATGAAAACAACTAATTTTAAAAATCATAGGATGTACCATTGGTCGTTACTTCTGCAGGAATATGATTTCGACATATCTCATAGACCAGGCAAAGATAATGTGGTAGCGGATGCTTTAAGCAGGAAGGACAACATAGATATTAGGGAGAATAGAGTTTTATGTGCATTTGAACAAATCAAACCTACATTTTTGGCACAAGAACTAATAAGTTTACAAAATTCAACAAAATTTTTAGAACTAAAAAAGAAAATCTTGGAATCACAAGAAAAAATATATAAGGATTACTGTATTTTTAATGATAGAATTATTAAAGTTTTCAATGCAAGAAAGTTAGTTGTAGTAAATGAAGATGTAGCAAAATTTATCATAACGGATTTACACAAAACATATGGACATTTGGGAATTAGAAAAACTTGGTTAATTTTTAGAGAAAATTTCTATACAAAGAAGGATTTAACATATGTCAAAAATATTATAAATAAATGTGAGCTTTGCATATTAGCTAAAGAGAAGAACCACACTAATTTCAATCTTGTCAAAAGTATAAAAGTAAGTAAACCGTTGGAAATTATAGCAATTGACTATATTGGAAATTTAGTACCTGGTCAAAACGGTTATAAAAATATTTTAGTGATCGTCGATATTTTTTCGAAATTTATTAAATTATACCCTAGCAGGGAATGCACTGCAAGACAAGCTACGATTTCTATCGAGAAATTCATGCAAGAGACAGGAAAACCAAAAGCTATCCTAGTAGACAATGCCACATATTTTAGAACTGCCAAGTTTGTAAAGAAGTTCGAAGAGATTGGAATAAAGATATACTTCTGTTCCATTAGACATCCTCAAGGCAACCCAGCCGAAAGATATATAAAAGAGGTGATTAAATTTTTAAGAATATTTACGTACGAGAAACATAATGCCTGGGTGAAATATTTAAAGGTCATAGAAAAATGCATAAATGAAGTACCTAATGTTAGAACGCAGGTAGCTCCGATTACGTTAATGAAAAAGATAATACCAGAAAGACCCTGGAGACAACAAGAAGAAGAAATTGAAGTAGAAGATTTGCTACAAGAAGTTAAAGAAAGATTGTGGACGATTTTGAACAATTATGAAAAGAAACATTCTTCCAAAATTAAAAAGAAAGTCACGTTTAAAGAAGGAGATTTAGTAATCATACGCCGATTAACAGTTGCAGACAGAGCACGAAATATGTGTGCAAAACTCTTACTACCATATGAAGGACCGTATAGGGTAAAAAAATGTTTTGGGGGTACTACATATGAATTAGTCAATATAGAGGATGATAGTAGTAGAGGTAAATTTCATACTTCTATGATTTATCCATATTTTAAAATTTAATTTAATAGGTAGGACAATTAAAGAACTTAATATTTTTTTAAATTGCAAAAATATCTTCATTCTTGAATTGGGGAATTTGAGATGTTCAGAAAGAGGTAATAGAAGTATCGGACAGCTTAAAGGACATTTGGGTAATAAAAAGGGGTGATTTCAAGCTCGATACATGTGCAAGACACTGTTTTATATAAATCTGGTTCACGATGTGATTAAAATAAATTTGTTTGGTATAAATTAGTCTGAATATCATTTACTTACTTTGGTTTTATCATAAAAAGCAATTTGCTGCTAACAAAATTGTCAAGAATGTTAAATATAACCATTTTCGTAAAGTCATTCTAGTATTTCAATTATTGCAATAAAAGTCAATTTTTCAAGGGTAATTTGGCAAGTGAACACTTTACAGGTGTTTAAACATGAACTATATAGTTAGGATTATGTTAGGCATAATGTATGATTAGTTTTTGAATGCAGGAAATACAAAAATTTAATAAAAGGGTTATAATATGGACAGTATAGACATTTTTCGCACATATTTTTGGAAGCGAATTAGTGACAAAAATTATGTTACAAGTTTAATAATAAGAACAACACTTAGAACATTTTGGCATAAAGACATTTATAGTGGTGTACATTTATATAGTGAAATATTTCAAAAGAGTGTTAGACGATGAGACTTTTTCAATGCAACACCATTTGATATTATGCATTGCAAATAGTTAGTGAAAATAATAAAGACAAGAAGTACAAACCTTTAAAATAACATTTCAAGTGTTAAAAACATTTTTAAATATGAATTATTTTCAATTTTAGATTTAAGTTTGGTTAGGTCATAATTTTTAGGTTTTTTACATAATTTTATACTTTTTCCACATTATTAGACTTAGATTTTGCTCTTAAAGCAAATAATAAATGTTCTTTCTTAATATAGCACAGTTTTTATAAGGATACAGCGCTTTTCACCGCAAAATTGTGCTAAATCTGAGGTGAATTTAAGATAAAATTACAAAAGCTTAAAATTTCTTTAAATTAAATATTTCGAACACAAAAAGTATGTATTCTTGTGTAAAATGTTCTCAAAATTCCATTTTTGCAATTAGATTTAGTATAGCTTGTAAGTGTAAATAGTTATAAGCTTATTTAAGTTAGATTAGGTTACTTCGTATATTAATTTTAGGAACCATAGCTTGTTAGGTGTCTTTTTGTTCAAAATTTTGCGTAGTTTTCATTTTCGTTATTAATTTTCAATTCCGATTGTGTATAAGAAAGTTACGGCCAAATTTCCATTTGAGTCCAATTTGTAATTTAGATCCACCAATCATAGCCCTAGTTACTTATGGAATATGGCTGTAAAAAAAATGAATTTTTGGTAACAACCAGAAACATATAAAATCAAGTGCTCAGGAAATCAATCTCTCTCTAGAATTTGTTCAAAAGTGTAAAAGGTTAAAACAGTGTTGTGAAATTTGTGTAATAAAAGTAAGTTCATAACCTAATTTAAATTTTCGTCAAGAAGTTTTACTTTACGAAGAATACGTTCGAGAGCATTTGTTTTTATATCGACGGTTTAAAATAAATAGTTCGGTCTCCGATACCTGTCGTTTTCGGAAAATATTTTTGTACGTGTTAATTTGTGTCACGATTTTGTAAAGATTTGCTTTTGTGTTATCCAACTTAAATTAATTCCGTTATAGCAAATTAAAACCCACTTTTATTTGGTTAATGTTGTTTTATTTCTTCGGACAATTTCTTTTAAACAAAAATTTGATCGGCAGCTAAAAATAAAAGTGTTCATCAACAAAAATTTTGGATATTTAAGCATTTCTTTAAACGATATCATTCATTAAGCTTTAAAATTAACTAAATAAAAAGTTACCATAATAAAATAAGTGGTTGGAGTTTGCCGATTTTGAAGAAAACATCTTAAGTTTTGGAAGTTGGTGTCTTCGACAACCGAGAATCGAGTTAGCAGTATATGGGTGATGGTAACAACTGTAATCGAGTGGACATTGCCTACATCCAGTTGGAGTTATCCGAAGACATCAATCTACAGTGAGGACAGTATATGTGAGTCACAAACTTTAATAACCCTACTTATTGTGGACATTCATTGATAAAATTTCCTGCAAATTAATATTTGTTACATATATGTTTTTGGTTAAGAATTTTAAATATTTACTTGTGTAAACACCTGTAAAGGTATTAATTTATTTTCTTTTTCTAAATTTTCATTTTGGATCTAAACATTAATTTTCTAAATTATTTATTTGACATCTTTGACAGCTTTTTAATTTCATTTAAGTTCATTACAACGCATGCGTTGATAGCAAATTATATTCAGAATAATTTTTATACTTTCAATATAATTCTATAAAGGGTATTTCATATACACATTTCCAGATTCAAATTTTAACTTCAAACTAAATTCCCTGAACTCTATCCCCATTTGAGATCTGAGCTAGTCCGGTGCACAATAATAAAAGTTTAAATATTACTTCAATCATTTTATTAACATTTTAAATTCATATTAACATTAAAATTTAATATTACCTCAAACTAAATATAATTATTATTATTACCCCTCATAAATTTATAAGTCGTCAGCATTACAAATTATTGGTGCATTTTCCCCTCTTTAATTAAAGTAAGTCGCCATTTATATATCAATTCAAATTAAGCCATTACAATTTATATATATATATATATATATATATATATATATATATATATATATATATGCTCGTTTATTTCGAAATGATACCTCGAATTCGCACATTGTCATAAATAATAATAAATAATACAGTAAAAAGTTAGGTTAAAATAATGAGTTGTTCCACTGGACTACACTTGATGCGTACGCTCTACTCGCTCGTAGTTTTCAGTTGCACTAAACACGTGACTTGCCCTGCACTCGTGCGCACTCAGTGCATACAAGTGGAAAAAGCTGTAAGAGATTCGAGAATTCTTTAACCTGAGCTTAATATGTAAGCATGTTTTCATTTTAGGAATGATAACATAAAAAAGAATCATTTCAAATAGGACTGTCTGTAATTGAATCAGAATTTTAATGTATGTTTAATCGTATTTGTGTACCTATTTATTAACATGCAGTATTGACATTTTTCAGAGATAAAATTCAATATAATCCTTTTTAAATATTTCATAAAATATAAGATAATTGAATACAAACTTCCTAAAAATGAAACGTAAAACTTCTCATGCACAGAGTTTACGTTGTGTTATTACATAAAATGACATGGGTAAGCGAACTGTAAAAATATAATTCTCCATTACATCCTTTATTGCGCTTGTCAACGAAGTTCATTCGTTACTGAATTCACGCTCTCGGTATATGTATCTGTCACAACGGTTTTTCCATTTAAAGATCTTTTAGGCTCACATTTTATTTACATAAAAAGTGGTAATGTAAACAAGATTTTCATATGTATTCATAATAGTAGTCGGGAACATGGACAAAGTGACCGTCAAAGACATTTTTGATACAATCTGGAAGTCAATGTTAATTTTTACTTGAAAAGCAAATATGTAAACCACTAACAAAACCACATTAACACATTAACGATTAATTAAAAAATCTGATGTGTGCAGCACATAACTTTGTGTCTACGTCGTGGTCTATTAGCAAATCGGCTTTTAACTTAATCATATTTGCTCAATGCTCTTATATTAAATCTACAAGCCACATGTATTCATTTAAATATATACACACATGCAAATATTTGAATTATAATATAAATTAACCCTACCTAGCAAAATTTATTTATTAAAACTTTTCTCTTTGTATACATACAACATACAAATTCTTTGCTTTCAATAGTCACGGCCTTGGTTACTATACGTGATTTTTACGTTTGGAGAGTTTTATGTACCGGTTGGTCGGTAATACACTCTACCTTCGACAGATTTGCTAGTACTTTACTTCTGGTTATAAAAGTTGGATGTGGCATCATCGCGTACAGTATTATTCGGCGTCTACACCAAATTTCAAAATTTTTGATAAATATGATTTCTTCAATTGGTAGAAAAGGAAAATTTAAAATGCCGTGCGATTCTTTTGGGTTACGCCAATTTTGTCTAGTTTTAAGAAACAACGTGCTAGAAATTTTTCTGTAATTTAAGTTAAAATTGTTATACCTCAGTTTAAGCTGGGTTTAATTTCAACCATTTACTTCATATTATACTAAAGAGAAGTTATTCCTTCGTTTTATACGGATATGTTTCCTTAAAATCTACATGATCTTTCGTCTCTTCGGGAGGCAAGTCTCTTCATTTTGGTTACAGCCTTCAGGATATCACTTATATATTTAAAGTTTCCACAACTACTGCTGGCCTCGTAACTAAGACTTTGATTTATTCAAGTTTTTTGTTTTCTTCTGTGTGTTACGATGTATTCGATACTTCACCTGTACGTGGGATTCATAGGTATCCTGGCAGTACATTTCCTCAGCAATGATCGCTGAAGTGAGAAACGATGGCTTACGACAACTCTACACCTAAGACAGTTCAAGGGATTCCGTCGTTCTTGAGTCAACCTCTTTCTAAAACACCGAAGTTAAATCACGTAAGACTTTTGGGTACTCCCGACACAACCAAGTTAATGGTGAGTTGTATTTTGTTTATTACGTGAGGGAGTCCTGAAGAAACAAATAGTCAACTACGACAACCGTAATCAAAGTCGGTACTACTCACTTTCACGTACTACACCGACGAATTGTTACGGAAGTGAGAGATTTTCCTTCAGCTGCTCACAGTAGCTAAATATAACTATACAATGTATCTGTTTTGCTTCTGCATGGCTTATTGCCTCATGTAGCCACGGTACGCACTTACATCTTTTATTTGTTACCTACGTGTTAATAAATATTATTCTGCATGCTACTTACCAACTTACCAATGGTGCTCTTGCCTGAATTTCCTAACCTGCTTCAGTTTTGTCCTAATTATATCGTGTGATTACCATTATTAGAAATACTATCTTGACCGTAAATAGTTGTCTGTACATATTAAACCCATGAAGTTGCCGTCATTACATTCAAACTACGCTTCCGTCAATACACACGTTCATACAGGGTGATCCGTGAATGGTTTTTGATGTATGTTACTTTAGTTGTATATATCTTTATTTGCGTATATATATATATATATATATATATATATATATATATATATATATATATATATATATATATAAGCTTACGCTTTAATGCGATTTATTAAAACTAATAATAGCTTGGACTTTACTTCATGGTAAATGTATCTGTAAATGATAAGGCTTGCAACCGCCGAATCTTAGATGTTATTTATTGTCATATACCTCACATCCGGGGATCATTGTGATTATTACACAATTTTGGGATTTTTGTTTCAAGCATTCAATAGTTAAACTACGTCAATATTATATGAGTTACATGCCTTTTTGGGGCTACTTTGTAATTCTGCAGTACGCTGTCTGGTTTATTTTATCAAGTTAATTAACATTATTTGTAGCTAGGATAGGATTTGCGCGGATATAATTTTTTTGTATGTTTTGGACCATGATAAACGCCTAGCTGGTCATGCTTGTTTACTAGCGTATTTAAGGGATCACAATTTTATATGTACTTAACCGATCTATGTCCCGCTTGTCGCTTCTGCTTACGGCAAATTTTTTGTGTGTGTGTTTTATTGTAGCTACCCGGTTCAACGTCGTGTCCGGCTGGATGTCTGACAATGCTGTTTGAGTTAGTTCATTTTTATTCGAAATTTTTTATAGTATAACTAAAGCATTAAAAAGATAAGTGGTTTATTATTGTTACGGATTTGGAGATTCTTATTATTATGAAGGATTTAGTAGTACTTTAAATGAGGTATTATTAATGTAGAGTATATATGATTATTGTGACCTAGTTATGATTATTGATAGCTAGTGTGTATTTTTGTGTGTAGTTTGTTTTTGTTGGACGATCAGTATTTCTTTGCCTTGCGTGTATTAGTGTCAAGCATCCTTAATTAACCTGTCCTCTTACAGGTCAGTGTTTCGACTCTTTATTTTAACTGTGACTATAGTCTTAACTGTGCCTTAGTTCTTTTTCCTGGTTTGAGGGCTATAAAAGAACAAAGCGAGTGGTGCCCGTTTTAAACGTTTATTGTATTTCTGTAATGATCCTGCAGATCCTTCCTAAACATTCCTATCCGTGTAAATAAATTCCTCAAAACTTATTTCCTACTTCCTTCCACAACTGTATTTACCTTATTTAAAAATGTTATCAGTTGTTCCCCACTCTCCCCACTCTCACCAAAATCCCTATATAAACACTAGCTTCCCATTCAAGAATTATTCTTATTAATATTTTTCTTATTATTATTATCCTGCCTGAAATAACTCATCATTATTCCTGCCTGTTCTTATAATCATTCCTGCATTCATTTTATCCCGTCAACCTGAAATCACACATATTCCTGCTTATTCACATTCATTCATCATCATCTCTCAGTTCCTATTTATAACCTGAAAACTATCCATTTATTCCACCTGACCCACCTAGATTATGCGATCCTGAACATCCAGCCAGACAGTCCTTTAAAACCCTTATCTACCAGTCTACCCAAGTTATCCCTACACCCATACTTTAACACCATAATTAGGCATACGACCTTATTGTGGGTTATGGCCCCGATTTGAGTATAACTAAAGAAAGTTAAGTGTACAGAAACAGACGGAGGTCATTTGCACCCCGAATGCTTCTAGATGCTAAACTACACCTTTTCTAATCCCTTTTACCAAGTCAAACAAAGATTCTACCCCTATGAGCTTGTTGAAGGTCTAAGCCGCAACAAGGATAGGTTGTAGATATTCTAGCGACTGTAGTGAAGTGACGGTGGTATCTTGCTACGAAACATTCTATATTGTCACGACTAATATTATTCCTTTAATTCTCCCCTTTGACGGTTTCGGTTTTTGCCCCGAAAAAGGATTTTCCTATATCCAAATATACATCCCAGTTCCACTTCCGTTACTTATCATATTACCCCTATAGCCTACATATCGTCTTCATCCCCTTATAAATTACCACCTGTCACCCTACATAAATTATATCATACCTACTTCTTCAATTACCTTTTATTTAGTCATCCTATATAGACATACTCCAACCTAAACTTCTATCATTATTCATCCCCACATACTATCGACCCTCAACCAACCCGAACTTAACCCTACACGTGAATAAAACCTGTTGTTTCTGTTTCACCACCAAATACCATTTATAACTTAAATAAGCAAATTCCGTACTTACTCAGTATGTAATCACATCCTCGCACCATTAATACACCACGTTTTTTACACTAATCAGTAATTATCCCTCGTAATTTATTAAACACATCTGTTCACCGTTATACCACGTTTTTATCATATGTTTTCAGATTTGAAATCGTAGTACTAAAGGAGAGGTTTGAATCTAAACTAGATGAGAGGCGTAGACTTTTTACAAAGTCCAGGAAGAATCAATAGAATATTATTTAACATTGTTTCTTTGAATTATATACTCGTTTATTTTCAGTTTTATTTAATTTTGTTAGAATCATATTATAACTTCCAGTTTTCATTGTAAATAAACCTATACTGTTATTGTGGTAAACGTTTGAATAATTAGACTATGGTAGGCAACCCAACCTACTTCCAAGCATCCATGTAATGTGAACCTCCCCTTGAGAAAGCATTCATGTTCAAATAGAGAATACAAATTGTAAAGTAATAAATTTTGCAACAGGTAAAAGTCAGATAGAAGTTACCAGAACCAGGGACCAGTACATTTCTACGCCTAACATACGATCTCACATCCAAGTGCTTTTCAAAACGGCTGAGTTACCGTTATATTAATCGGAATTACGGCACACCTCCTAGTTTGGGCATCGGTACATTTGTGCACTTGACAATATGTCGATTTTTCTGTGTTATCACTGAAGTACTTAGTTTACGAAAAAATTTGTATCTCGTCAACCGTTCTAAGTTAGAAAAAGTGGTATAAATAAGTCAAAACCACTAAATGAGCATGCAATCTCTATAATTAACTTTAGAGAGATGAGCTAGGAAAAGGCATTCACTCTATAGAACACAAAAGTGAGCTTATGCTTTTTAACTATAAAATAATGTTACAAACTGATGAGAGCTGTCCAAGAAGAAGCGCAATTTTAGAAATGGAGGAAGCCAAACAGAGGCACCTTTATCTTATTGATGTATATATTAAATATAAATATAAATATCTAATTGAGGAAGAATTAATATTAAAGAAAAGAAAGGATATGCAAAGTAAAACATTATATAACAAAATATCAAATAAATAATCCACGGAACGTTATGTAGATATATCAATGACAAACTAATTAATATTAAACAATCTTCAATTTGGGGCAAGAAAAGAAGCTCAACTTCGTGCTCTACAAGACACGAACGTTTTTCTTGGAAACCCAGGTAATTGTCAACATTGTAACTTTACTACAAAATCTGTCGATCATCTTGCATCAAAATGTGACCGTATGCTACATTATGGTTACACACGACGTCACAACGAAGTGGTCTGAATCATACACATGCACTACGCAAGAAAATATGACTTCAGTAAGTGTACGAAGATAAAGAACCACTTCGTTCAAGAAATTATGGAAAACGAACATGCAGAAATTAAAGTAGATATACTACAATTAAAACGGACGTACGTATAAATGCTAATAAGCTAGACATATTCATCTACGACAAAGCGAAAAAAGAAATCACCATAGTTGAAATTGGTATAACAAATAAAGACTTAATTCATCCAGTGGAAGCAGAGAAGTTTAGAAAATATGACTTGTTAGCTAAAGAACTAAAATTGTTATATAAAGCCAATTCAACAGATGTGATTCCATTCGTGATGACATGGATGGTTTTGTGACGAGGTACTATAAGAAACACATTAAATCAATAAATATTCCAACGCATGTGCAAGGATATACTACGGCGAAAGTAATAAGAACAACTTTGGAAGCGGTACTCTTTGAGAAGCGTTAATTAACCCATAAATAAAGAAAACCTATATATATATATATATATATATATATATATATATATATATATATATATATATATATATATATATATATATATATATATATATATATAGTATATCAATTTAAAAACTTAAAATAGACTATATCTCGTGAATAAATAATGATATCAAAAAAATCTCTAAACCGTTTCTAGGGTTAAAAGGGGGAACCAAAATGACATACGAGACAACTCATCCTAATCAACCTCCTACGCCCCACCTACTCTAACTAAAAAAATTTAAATAGCGAATCCCTACTTGTAATACATCATTGAAAAGCCTGTAAAAAATGCTATCCAGTGGTATAAATAAAAATTATACACGGTGTATTATATAACAAATTTGGTAAAAACATTAATTAATGAAGTAAATGTTCAAAGTGGGTTCCGTTGTTTTGTAAACAATAATACAGCCTATTTTCAAATTCTTCACGAACTTTGGTAAATGTTGTTCTGGTAATAGCCCGACATACTTGAGTAATTCTTTCTCGCAACTCCTGAAGTGACGCAGGTTGGGTTTTGTAAACAACTGAGTGTTTTTGTTTTTAAAATATTTAAATATTGAATTGGGTTAATATTAATACACCCTATATAATTTTTATTTATACCACTGGATATAATTTTTTACAGGCTTTCCAATGATGTATTACAAGTAGGGGTTCGCTATTTAAATTTTTAGTTAGGTAGGTGGATATCATCATTTATTCATGAGATGTAGTCTGTTGTAAGTTTTAAATTGACACGTATATATATATATATATATATATATATATATATATATATATATATATATATATATATATATATATATATATATAATATATATATACAGGTGCCGGAAATAGCATGTACCTAGAAAGGAGGTGATTCTACATGAAAAATAAGACTTCTTCAAAGTTGAATTTTTTTCAGTTTTTGGACAATATCTCGAGAACCGTTTGAGATATGATGTTCAACTCTCATACACAATTTGTGCTCATTAAGTCCCTTGTTTTCACCGTAAAATAATTTGGAATTTATTACTTGCATTACTTTCCAAAATTTTATGCCTACTATTAATAAATTAATGAAAATGATTCTTAAAAATAATGTTTTCTGCCATTGAATGCCATTTTTCTTGGAAACAGTTGAGTTTAGAGCTATCAGCCAAGAGCACCTTTTTGGTGTAGAAGACATGACCGGTTCAGTGGCGTAGAAATCAGGAGGGCTGAAACCCTCAAAATACCCAAAATCCACGCCACTGAATTTTTAAAAACCTTCATTTTACAGCGAAAACAAGTGACTTAATGAGCACAAATTGTGTATAAGAGCTGAACATCACATCTCATACGGTTCTCGAGATATTGTCCAAAAACTGAAAAAAAATTTAACGTCTGAGCATATAAGTTCATAGGAAAAAAAAGTCTTATTTTTTCATGTAGAATCACATCATTCTCTAGGTACATGCTATTTGCACCTATATATATATATATATATATATATATATATATATATATATATATATATATATATATATATATATATATATATACAGTGTGTCCGAGATTCAGCATGCATGTATTGCTATCTTCGTTAATATTGAAGATAGAATGTCGGTTAAATGGGGAAAGTTTTAGAGAATTTTATGGCTATCATCATGGTAAAGTCAGATTTGAAGTAACTTTATTTGTTTTGAAATAATTGAAGAAAACAAAATTGTGCATTTTCTACTACCCCTGTAGCTCTTGTATTTGACACTTTCAAAGACAATTTTAAAAAAAAGTACCAAAATTTATCTACAGTCATTTGTTTTTGAAATACATACACTAACTATTGTTTTTCATATCGACGCCATCTTGGATTTTTACATTATCGAATAGTATTTTTCATCACCTTTTCAGCGATGTATCACATGATACGAGAACTATCAAAAATTTAAACCCTTGCTAATTTATCTGTTTTTACTTACAAAATTTAATACATTTTTAACTTTTGTTTTTGGACGCTATTTGGATTTTCACATTATCGAATAGTGGCTTTAACACCTCTTCTACAATGTATTACATGATATGAAAATGTAGAAAATGTGTGGAGTGTAGAGGGGGACATATCGAGCATGTTTTATGATAGTTACTATTATCGATTTTGTTTTTATTTTAGTTATTAGAAATTACAATAATTAGGAATCTAATTGTATAAATTTTTCATTTATTAATCCATGCCTTCTCAAGGCCTACTATTTCAATTTTATATTTTTTCAATTTTTGATAGTTGGAAGTAAATTCTCGTATCATGTGGTACATCGCTGAAAAGGTGATAAAAAATACTATTCGATAATGTAAAAATCCAAGATGGCGTCCATATGAAAAACAATAGTTAGTGTATGTATTTAAAAAAAAAATGACTGTAGATAAATTTTGGTACTTTTTTTTAAAATTGTCTTTTAAAAGTGTCATAATAACGTACAAATCAAAATGTTGTCAGACTTTAAATAAAAGAGCTACAGGGGGTAGTAGAAAATGCACAATTTTTATTTTCTTCAATTATTTCAAAAACAAAATAAGTTACTTCAAATCTGACTTTACCATGATGATAGCCATAAAATTCTTTAAAACTTTCCCCATTTAACCGACATTCTATCTTCAATATTAACGAATATAGCAATTCATGATGCTGAATCTCGGACACACTGTATATATATATATATATATATATATATATATATATATATATATATATATGTAATTAATTTTTGTTACTACACATCAACATAAAACACTAAAATCAGTGGAATACAAACAAAAATTAACTTTAAAACGAAATTATAAAACTCTAGAACAATTAATAACTAACACATTGATAAATATGACACAAACTAACTATTATTTATAAATTTTCTTAAATATAATCGTAGTTTACCAATATCTAATTGTATAAACTTATTAAAGTTCTCTTTGATCAAAATTTGTCAATTACATCAAGATCTCATTTATTACAACTTCACCTATGCATTTTAGGTGCTATTTTATTTTACGCATTTCACATTCAATACATTACTTTCGAAAGGGCAGAAATATGTCTATGGTCTATAAAGTATTGTCATTATGTTCCAATGTAATATCATATCGTACCATTCTATTATGTAACCCCTTTCGTAATACGTTCATAATGAAAATTGTTAACTTTGTAAAGACAGTAATAATAATTAATGTCAGATTGACGTTTAAATCTTAAATTACAGATAGAGGTTAATAGAAATCTAGGTGCTAACTTGAAAAACAAACCCAAGGCCGTCCCCTTCTGCAAAAATATCGATAATATGGTTTAACGCATTTTAAATCATTTTTTTTAATTTCTACAGTTATTTGGCTGTGTAGTACGAAATTAAAGAAAATCTATGCAAAATTCAATTATCTTTAAAAAATATCTTTACATATTTTTGGAAAAAAGTTGACCGTTATTGAAAAAAATTGAACGAATCTTAAATTCAACTTTGGAAATCTTTTTGTGGCCAAATTACGCCTCGTATCAAAGAATTGCATGGAATATAACTTTAAGTTTTATATAGTTTTAAAATTTATATCTTGTATTTTTGTCTCTTTGAAATATGCTCTTGTTTCATAAATATTTGGTAAAACCGAAAAACTGCTCTAAATACACACACGCACGCACACACGCACGCACACATTAACGTACGCATACGCCCACACACATACACGCACACACATTAAAAACTACCTCACATAATTAGGGTACTAGCGATATTAAACATTGGACAAATTAAATTAAACAACTTTACCAATTTACAAAACAACTTCTTCATCTGAATTTAAACAGAAATGTGCGCTTGAAAAGAAACTGTATAAGCGTTACGTTGATAACTACAAAATATATTTAAATGAATCAAAAATTTGTAGTTGAAAATGTATCTAAAGCCGCATGGAATCTATTAAATTCTCATACCGGTAACTCTTTCAATAGAGATAAATTTACACTTAATACTCATGATACAGTAACTAGTGACCCAGAAACAATTGCACAAACTTTTGCAGATAGATTTGCAGAAACACACCACTGTACACAAACGACAAATCATTACTATCAAATTAATACTAATGTCAATAGTATATATTTTTTCCGACCACACCTGCTGAAATCAGTAACCTAATTTCTAATCTGCCAAACAAGCAGTCATCAGGTCAAGACGAAATTCCTTCAAAAGTAATAAAAGCTGCAAATTTTTGTATATCACATTATCAATCTTTGTCTGTTATGTGGAGAGTTTCGTAGATCGTTAAAAAATAAATTAAAAAGTATGCCATTTCCCGAAGAGGTAGTAGTGTAGACATTAATATCTATAGACTTCTGTCTTTTCCTTCAAAGTTTTCCAAAATTATTGAAAAGGTAATATTTAACAGGATAATGTCATTTGCGTCCCACTATAACATTATTTAAAAATCTCATTATGGATTTGTTCAAAGATCATCAACGCAAACTGCAATATTTAAGTCTGTATCTAATAGTTTAAACCAAATTGAAAATTACAATTTTGCTGCTGGTATTTATTTTGATTTATCGAAAGCATTCGATACACTAAATCACGAAGTACTATTATTAAAACTAGAGCAATATGGATTCAGAGGTACTGGTGCCAAACTGATACGATCTTATTTAGAAAACATTACGGGTCTGCATCACTGAGGAAAGAAACAACAAACTTCAAAGTTTTTACTCTAAACATATTACTGTAAATCAAGGTGTCCACAATGGTCAATTATTGGGCCATTACTTTTTTTGTTGTACACTAACGATTTAACACTCGTATTGTGTTCGAGCCAATATGACCCTAACGCGTTCTTCGAATGTCCATAATTCGTTAATTTATTTAAATATGTCGTTGCCATTGCATGGCTTTTATTTCATTACCCTAACAACGATGTACCTAGGTTGATATTAGAAAAGTATCATTAGTTTTTTTTAATACATTTGTTACGCTCACTGTGTTTGGGTCTATATGACCCGGTGATTTGTGTGGTTTCAAATTAGAAGAACGATAATTAGATTTTTATCATAGACCAATGTATTTTCTTAGTTTTGTTTTATTTTCATAAATATAAATTACTTACATAATATTGCCCCATTATTGCGCATATTGCATGGGTTATTTGCGTACCGGTAAACAAGTTGAGACTTATCTGTGGCTCCGCGTATAAATGTAGCCAGTGAGCATATGTGTTAGTTTCGTAATCAATATCAAACTTGATGCTATACTCTAATAAGAAACACGTAACAATTGAAATTTATTATTGAAAATGTATAGTGAAAGAGTGCTTACGAATAGTGAACTTGAGAAACTTTTGTGTGTTTCTGATAGTGATTCTAATGCTTCTGAAGACGAAGACCACTTCCGAAACCGAAATATATAATAGCGAAACGGATGATGAAGTGGAGGCTAGGATTTCAGATGAAGCTGATACGGATGATCACGTAACTTCCAAAGATGGCAATATGGTATGGAATGAAAAGACACATTAATCGGTAAGGTTATCAGCAGCAAATATTATTTCGTTGATTCTTGGACCAACAAGGTATGCTACGTGGCGAATAATTGATATAAAATCCGCGTACTTCTTATATTTCACACCCAAAATTGTAAACCTAATTTCGAAAATGTCAAATTTAGAAGGCAAAAGACTTTGTGGCGACACGTTTCAAGAACTAACATTAGTTGAACTAGAAGCATATTTTGGCCTACTGTTTTTAGCTGGTTTGTATAAATCTCATGGAGAGGCAACAGCCAGTCTGTAGGATGGAAATGTAGGTGGTCCAATGTTCAGAGCAACGATGTCCCTACAACAATTTCATGAATAGTCGCTTTGACGTTAAAAAACTCGACCACAACGACGCCCACCTGATAAATTAGCTTACATACGGGACTTGTGGGATGAATGGGTTGTAAATCTACCTAAGCTTTAAAATGCAACAGTAGATGAGCAACTGGTACTTTTTAGAGGTCGTTGTCCTTTTAGAAAATACATTGCAAATAACCTACTAAATAAGGAGTCAAGATTTGGAATTTATGCGATTCTGTAACTGCTTATGCATATAACATGCCTGTTTACCTCGGGAAAAAATAAAGTGAACCTCCAGAGAGAGGTCAAGGTAAAATAGTTGTGATAGATCTTACTTATGGTCTGAAAGGTCGCAACCTAACGTGTGATAATTTTTTTACCTCGCACGATCTGGGGCAGATGGTCTTGAAAACAAAATAACCAGGTTTGGCACTATTCGCAAAAATAAGCCTGAATTGCCAGCCGCATTGGTCTGCAACAGGAAATAAATTCTTTCTTCAAAATGTTACTTTACAAATGACACGTCGACAGTTTCCTATATTCCGAAACGGAATAAAAATGTTACACTCATGAGCACCATGCACAACGATAAAAAAGTGTGTAACCAAGATCATAAAAAGCCGTTTATGATTTTAGATTACAACAAAACTAAAGGTGCTGTAGACACGTTAGACAAGTTAATAATAACATACACATGCAGACGGCAAACTAAAAGATGGCCAATGACTACCTTTTACAGTATCATGTACGTTTCCGCTTGCAACGCTTATGTTCTGTGGTGTACAGTAACTCCAACTCGGAATGCTGGAAAACTTACAAAACGGTGACTATGTCTTGAAGAACTGGGCAATTCCTTGATCACTCCATTATTGCAAGAAAGAAAACCTCTCCCTCGAAGTATTCCTGCAGCTGAAATGGTTATAAAGTCACGTTCTTCAACCAGTAATGCCAAAATAAGGAAACCACAACCGCTTGATTGTGGTTTCCTTATTTTAAAAGTTGTAATTTTTGTCCCTCTTCAAATAATTATAAAACTAATATGGTATGTTGTAAATGCTCAAAATACCTATGTAAAGCTCATGTATATTACTACTGTCAAGACTAACAAATAAATGTATATACCTAACTACTACGTTTTTCAGATGGTCTTTACATAACATTTATAATAATATGTGATAAAAATAAAATAACGTAATAAAATGTAATAAATAATAAATACTACATCTTATTTCTTATTATTATTTTCTGTTATATCAATTTAATGACAATAAAACGATATCTGTAGGCTCCAGGGTCATAATGACCCGAACACAATAAGTGAAACCAAAATGTTAACACAATAGAAGGGTAAAGCAATAATTTATCCATTTATCAATTTGCTAACGATCCTTCTTGTATTGTCTCTGCACCAAACTTACAAGAAATATCTCTAGTAGGTTCAAATGTCGTCACTAATATGATAACTTGGTGTAAAAATAATTTATTAAAATGAAATAAAACTGAAACAGAGTTAATCGTATTTAGCGATAGATAATACGAATCTTTATACGTACGTCTAGGAAAACAAACCATACCACAACAGAACGAAATACAATTTCTTGTTGTGACTTTAGACTATAAACTGAAATGGTCCCCCTATTGCCTAAAGTTGTGTAAAAAGTTAAGTTCACTTAGTATACTTATTAAACTACTAAGATCACAATTATCTATTAGCACAACTAACATGTTTTATTTCTCTAAAGTACAATCTGTCCTACTTTACGGTATCATGCTTTGGGGATCCAGTTTTCACTTAAAAGATGCTTTCGTAACCCAAAAGAAGCAAATAATTAGATGTATCGTGGGCGTTTCGCCTTTAACATTAGTTAAAAAATATTTCTTAGAAAAATATTATGACTACGCCATCCATTACACAGATCAACTTTGCTTGAAAAAGGTCCTTATGATTCGTGCATTAAAGCATTTAATTTGTTACCGCAGTCTATAAAAAGCATTCCGTCAGAGATACAACTTAAACAAGCTCTCAAACGACATCTAATTTCATTACAGTTGTATAATTTAAATCATTTCTTTACCTAACTCTTTATAACTGACTATGCCGATGTTCGTTATTTTGTACGAATTGCAACGGTAATAAATTATTATTTCCCACACACACATATGCATTCACGCACACGCACACGCACA